>CAHIKZ030004991.1:847500-1027500 GCA_903632075.3 Acanthosepion pharaonis | reverse complement strand
TGACAAAGAGACGGAAGTTATCAGAGCACTGTAGCATAACTCATGTAGCTCAGTTCATTGCTTGTCTGAAAGCAGAAACATGAATTAAATTCAAAAAATGGTCATCAGCTGAATAATTAAAAAAATAAGAATAAAACAATTGTAGAGCCCAACCCTGAAAATGATCCACGATGATCCAGACTTGATTTCTGAAAATTTCAACAGATATTTTTTTTTCATAGATTAAAAGAAATTCAACTTGCTTGAAATGTTTTGTTGTAAGAGTTTTAGGTGAAGACATTAGAACTATAGAGTTAAAGCAGACATTAGAAGGATATGAAAAGCCAATTCTAAACAGGAAACAAGGGATAAACCTTTACTCTTATATCTGTCTATATTTCTAAGATTGGGTATTGTAACATTATTGTATTGGAGACAGGATGGAGTAATGGATAGTGGCTTGGATGGAGGAAACAGAGAGCCAGGTTCAAAATTCCAGTTGGATCCACTATATTCACTTATATGCTAATACCCTTGAGAAAGGTACGAATCCTCTTCTTCTTCCCCCAGCTATGGGTAAATAGCAGGACAGACTGGGTTCTATAGCCTTGGATGGCAACTGCTCTAGAAGAAGGACAACTCTGAATTCAAAACCTGCGGAGGGTCATTTGGGAACCTTGTGGCATGTAGTACACCAGGTCTCTGTATTTGGCCCTTCAAAAAGTGTGGATGGTTCTGCACAAAACCTTCACATCTATAATTAAATAACATATGCAGGTTGTTTGGCTGTTGGTTCCTAGGAACTTAGGTAATGACCCATATACATTGTTAAAAGGGTCCCCGGTAAACACAGGTTAACAGTCTGTGTCGATTAATGATGGGAGAGTCCACAATATATATATATATATATATATATATATATATATATATATATATATATATATATATGTATATATATATATATATATTACTTCAAATATATCAGAATAAAAATAAAATTCATTAATTAAAATTGACACATACATATATATATATATATATATATATATATATATATATATATATTATATATATAAAAAAATTTTTTTTTTATATGGGTAGAAATATAGGCAAAAGAAGTTGAAAATGCAACTAGAGTTTTTAAAAATATTTAGTTGGAGTAATTTTACTCATTTCACAGTTCTATAATTTTCACCAGTTCAATTGTGGCTATGGCTTGATCAGTTTCACATTTTTGTGTATATATATATATATATATATATATATATATATATATATATATATCAGGAATATATATATGTCAGGAATTATACCATAAAAAGCCTGCAATATAGGAAGAGCTACATTGGCGAAACATGCAGGCTTTTGGAATTCTAATTTTAAGAGCCTGCATTTACAAACATATGAGTGATATATGTTGGAAAAATGCATTAAACTTGCTCATAATATACAGAAACAAAATAGGCCATGACTTCAATTTTACAAATGCGACCCTAATTAGAAAAGAACATAATTCATTATGCCGGAAATACTTAGAGGGAATTCCGATAAATATTTTGCCATCTATAAGGACATGTCAAACACACTTTATTATATCACCAGATTTTATAACATCCACAATGAAAGAATCTAAGACATGTCTACCTACATGTCTGCCTAGACCTAAAACCAGTGTAACTTAAGTTCTTTTACTCTCATATAAAACATCCCCAAATCAACATGCAGACAAAAATCAAACATGAATAAAAATACCTCCTACACACACACACACACACACACACACACACATGAATACATATTATCAAATGAATCCTACATAGATAAACTAGAATTATGATACCCATACACACATGACTTATATACACAAACACTGCTTGACAGGGCAGATAAACATGAGTAAATAGTGCTTATTATTTTTGTTGTCAATTTGAAAAAAAAATAAAGAAAATGTATAAATTAACTTTTATAACAAATGTGGAGTAGTTTTCACAGTGGAGGCTTGTATTTCAAGAAGTCGTCCTAAATTAGGTTCGAAAAATAAAAATACAAAACGTTAGGAACTTTTTTATAAGAGTTGATGCAGCAATCTAGTTGTGATGGTTGGTACTTCAATGTCCGATATCGCCTTTATAAAGCTAAAACACCATTGAGCTGCACTGGCAACTGCTACTACTTCTTATTGTCTATGGGAGTGTCCATTACCATAGAATAGGTAGTATAACAATAAGTTTAGGTTTTATTCCAATTCTAATCATTGTTTTTTAAAACAATAAACATTGCTGAGGAGTAAAGGTAGTTAAAATAATATTGGTGTCAAGGGAAAAGTTGTCCTTTTGATACACCATTTTTTGCTGGCATGAAGGGGAAAGATTGCCCTATTTTCTTACAAATGATGATTAGTCCTTTCTTCCCACTTTCTTTTGCTACTTTTTCTAGGATTTCTTACCATTTCTCTGACTGCCATCAACACTGAATTAGCATAGAACATATAAAAATGACAGGGTTATTTATGTATGTTTCATCTACATTTCTGTATTAAAAAACATTGAATTATGCTTATTCATGCTATTTACATTTGGACTATTGTCATCATCTTTGTTGTTATCACAACATTTCAGCAGCTCTGCCCTCTAGCCTTCATCAGGAGTATATTGATCTGGGTAATTAAGCCTTGTTTTTTTTTTTCTACTCTACTTTTTTTTCAAAACTTTTTTTTTTATCAAAATAATAAAATAAAAATATATTTATGGATTGTTTAATGGCATATCAGTTCTTTATGGGTCATTTAATGCTGAAATTTAATTTTATTGGGAGCTTTGAAGTAATATTATTCTGCTTTCACAGTTGAATAGATGGTAGATGATACACAGCTTTTGTGTATATACATGTTTGTGTGGACACAATTACTAGTGGCAGTAATATGTGTGATTCATTGGTTTGTCTGTTTAATAGCATATCAATTCCTTATGGGTCATTTAATGCCAAAACCTAATTTTCTTAGGAGCTTGGAAGTAATAAAAATATGTTATTCTGCTTTCACAATTGAATACATGGTAGATGATACTCAATATTTATGCATATACAGAATGCGATGTGTAAATTGTCACCACTTTTTATTTTTTTATTTCACACATGTACATTGATTGTTTTTGATTTTGTTGACTGCACATAGTAGGGTCAGTTGGGTGACAAAAAAGTTGGGTCATCTGTGACAAAAATAATGCCATGATGTAATTCACTCCACCAGAAATTTGGAAACGTCTTGCTGTGCTGCTTGGCATTTGTGCTGGAAGCTCCAAATGAACATTTCAGAGTGTTTGGGTGTTAACCTGAGGACAATGCAAAGGATTCAGAAAGAGTTAGATGAGTCTAATGTTTGGAGTGATCACTACTGATTGCAACGTTATACCTCCATTCATCTTCCCACAGAGCCTCAGATTCAACATGAAGGCCTACCTCAAGTGTCTTGAGGAGGTAGTGCTGCCCTGGGTCAAGAGGGTGGCTGCTGGAAGACCCTATGTCTGGCAACAGGATTCTGCACCATACCACACAACCAGGAGAACTCAGTCATGGCTGTCAGACAATTTCTGTGACTACATCACATCTAGCCACCTAACTCCCCAAATTGTAACCCCCTTGATTATTATGTGTGGGGCACAGTTGAGCAAGGGACCAACAAAACTCCTTGTAACACCAAAAATGAACTGAAGGTAAAGATTATGGCAGCATTCACCAACTTAAACAAAGAGACTGTCCAGAATAGTTGCAGGAGATTCTGAAGTTGTCTGGAGGCCATGGTTGAAGCCAATGGTGATTTTATTGAATAAATTTATTCTTTAGTATTTCAAGATATTTTTGTGTAATTTTGATAATATATCAGTTAAAATGAGATATCAGTGTTCTTTTCATTTTTGCATAATTTAGATGACAATTTATCAATCGCACCCTGTATATGTTTGTGTGGACATAATTACTAGAGGCAGTAATGTGCACTTTAGTTTGTGTTGAAGTTATATTTTGGAATACAGTTTGATTTAAGAAATTGTCGGATATTATATGCACTAATGTCATGAAAGTTCTTTCATGTTGGTTGTTTGGTAGTATTTTAAATGGATTTGAGTGAATTTGTTAGTATGTACATATTGGTAATTTTTTATAAAAATGTATTGCTGGTATTTTTACTATAAAAATGTATTCTTATACTTTCATAGTGTTTTATTTTTGTTTTTTTTGGTGGGGGGCACTATTTGCCCATAGCTGGGACTCTGTGGGACCCGGATGCACTTGGGAACACCAATAAAAGAGGTGGTTCCACACTCCTCAAAACCTCCAATCTGAAGCCTTACTGCCAGATGTAGTTTATCATCATACCCAGAACTTACAAAAATAGATAAAAACACTGCAATATTGTTTTGAAAATCATTGTGTAAAGACTTAAAAAAGAAACTTAAAGTGAAGATATGTTTTAAACTTTAAAGTGGGTGCTATATTCATCAAATTTCATAAATTCAGGGTGTAAGCGATCATGGCTCTCTATTATTTCCTGTCCTTTGTAGCTCTTATTAAATTTTGTCTTTTTGTTATCTGTCCTAAACCTTGTTCTGCTATTCATTTACTCAAACTAATGAGGTTGGTTATGCGTTGTTTTCCCCTGTCCATTTTGCCTACAATCTGTCCTGTGAGTATCAAATTTTCCAAGCCCTCTTATCTCATTATGTGACCCAGAAATTTCAACTATCTCTTCCTGATGTTATGTATAAGTTACCTTTTTGTTTCCATTTTCTCCAAAACTTTGTTTTTGCTCACATGTTTTGTCCATGGTATTCTCAGCATCCTTCTGTAGAACCACATTTCTTTTCTTCTTCATTTATGAGGAGATTGTCCAGCATGCACTGATATATAGGAGAATTGTAAATGTTAAAATTTAAAAAATAAACTGTATTCCCAAGCTAATAATAATACATTTATGCAGTCGTAGGTCAACTGCAGTTGAGATTATAATCATTGTGAATTCCATGCTCTTATTGATGACTGTATAGTATGCGCTATGCCAGGGTTTCATATGGTTTTGAATTAAGAGTTGTCCTTCTTCTAGACTGGTTACCAAACATAGCTAGAGAGCCCAGTCTGCTCTGCTATTTAACCTATACCTGGGGGGAAAGAAAAAGATTCATACTTTTTCCAAGGGTATATTTGTGCAAAAGTGAATGTAATAAACTTGGCCGGAATTCGAACTCAGCTCACCAATTCTTATCCTGAAATACTGACCATGACACCACATGCACATCCACATTTCCAAACAAAAATGAAGAGAGGACAGGTTTGAATAAATGGGCAGGTTGGAAAAAAAGTGGAAAATAAAATAAATTGGTGATTTTGGAGTAACAGTGTATAGGTTGGGGAAAAAAATCCAAATTTAAAAAGCCAGCCATGACCGTCTATTTCAGATGCAAAAGTACAAACTTTGTACCCTGAGGGGATTGAATAATTTGTATTGCTAGTAGTTTTAATTAAAACAATAAATAAATATAAATTAATAAATGCAATTAAAATAAAAATAAAGTAATTATTAATATTTTTAATTCATACTCTTAAGTCCTGAATAGAAGGAGAGGTTGGAATAAAAGTGTAGATTGGAAAATTCATTAATTTTTAGAACAATAAAACAAAGGAGAGGGAAAGAAGGCTTGAATAAACAGACAGGTTGGGAAAAAGTAGAAAATTATATAAACAGTGGGGATGAAATAACAATGGTTAGGTTGGAACAAAGAAAAACTTAAATAGCCAGACGAGCTTGTCTGTTCTGGACAAAAGAGGACATAAATAAAAAATATACAGATATTAACTGATGTTGTAATCCAAAGCTAATTTTACCCAAATATTCCAGCATTAGTATACTGGCTGATTGGTATGCCACTTGTTTACCTTCAAGTTGGCACTTTGAATCTTGACAGAGGGTCACTTGGAATTCATAACTCTTGGGAATAGGCAGGTGTCGGAGTAATGGACTTTCAAAAATAGGAAGTTTAAGATAACAAAAGACAAAATAAAGCATCTAATGTGTTGTATTCCTGATAGCAATAATACTTACTCTTAAGTCTAGAATAGAGTGGGCTATGATAAGTTTTTAGCCACCCTTGATTAAAGCAATTTTGGCTTGTGTAACAACATCTCTTCTTTTTTTTTCAGATGATACTGTGTTAGTATCAAGCTACTCTAATCTATGAATGATAGTTGACTCATATTTTGTGATGAAAGTTCGCGGAAGTAAGGAAATTAGGGAATTTCAATGAGGGCGAATAATAGGATGGCATCAGTGTGGCAAGTCAAATTGAGAAATTGCTAGGTTTTTCCAGGTTAATCATCAAACGGTTAATAATATTGTCAAGAAATTTAATGAAGAAGGCCATTGTCATGTGGAACAACGTTCAGGAAGACCAAGCATCGTGTTTGAGCAAACGTAAAGGGAAGTCATCAGAAACCGTTGTTAGAGCATCAAAAATGTCGCCAACAGCATGAAAATGTTGCCATATGCGGTGAGAAAGACTTTGAAAGATCTAGGCTATCAAAGAAGAGTTGCAAGAAAGAAGCCCATGATTTCAGAGGTTAACAGGAACAGGTGTATGAACTGGGCGAGAGAATTCAAGAGCAAAGATTATGAAGTTTGGCAGTCTGTAATTTGGTCAAATGAAAGTAAATTCTGCCAATATTCAAATTCGAGACATGTTTATATTTGGAGAAATCAGAATGAGACTTGAAACCTTGAATGTCTGAAGGCAACCATTAAACATGGAAGGATTGAAGTAATGGTGTGGAGCACTGTCTGGTTTGGAGGGGAATCTGAGCTAATTCTTTTTGACAACCAGTTGAATGGTCAGTACTGTCAAATATTAGAGAAAGAACTATTCCCAGTATTTGAAACCAATCAGATTGACAAGACTGTTTAGCTTTTTCAAGAAGATGGAGCACCATACGAGCAAAGAAGCAAAAGCCTGGTAGGAATCTCAAGAAAAGTCACATGGGTAGCAAAATCCTGACTGTCCAATAGTGTAGCTTCAAAGTCCTGATATGAATCCATCAATTAAAGAAACATGTTTGGGAATCACATTGACTAAAAAAAATTGCAGGTACTGAAACAACAAAAATCATGTTAATGGGATTAACCCTTAAAAAAAATCCCTAAAAACTTTCTTAGGCTACTGAGAAGGCAAAATGTCATTCTACAGACAAAAATATGGATCCAGATGATTGTTCATAACTAGGCTACAGGGTACCCAAACTCAAATCCATGAAAAATTCTGAGAGGATTGGCAGCATTGAAACTTTTTTCAAATGGAGGACCTTATCTCAGCCCTTGTGTCCGAAACCCTGATTCCAATTGTACTATTTATTTATAAGTTGATTTGGGATTTTGGTATTTATTGCTAAAAATTAAAAAATAAATGACAAGTTTTTAAAATAAGGCAATGTAATGTTATTTTCAGAGGTTTGTAGTTTTAGCACCAGATGCTTTAGGTAATTCAACAAAATATGATTTGTTTTGATTGATTCATTTTCTATTTTCTTTGAAGGTTATTTAAGGCCAGAAAATATGTTTACATTGTAAGGGTTTTCTTTTTTGAGATAATAATGATTTAATGATACAAGTCTTACTAATTAACCCATAGCTTGAGTGAGAATAGATGAATTCATACCTTTCCAAGGTGATTTGCTTGTAACTGAAATTAATGAACCCAACTGGAATTGGAACTTGGCTCTCTCATTGACAGTTGTCTTCTTAAATCCTGTTTTTTTATTATTCTTTCTCCTTAGGGATTTTTTTCTCATATTCCTTTACACTCAGTAACCTCTTGCAACTTAGTGGCTTTATTGCCTTGCTTGGGGTAAAATGACCAAAATAAAAGATATAAATAAAAAATATATCTGTAAAAAACAATATGAATAAAGACAATAGGAAAACTAAGTTTTCCTTTTATCTTTATATATATATATATATATATATATATGTATATGTATGTGTGTGTGTGTGTGTATACTTTAAAAATCAAGATCAGTTGAATCCACATACCTTGGTTTCAACTTTATTATCCTCAGGCATCACCTCTTAATGCTTTATTATATGTTATTTTATTTTCATTTTATTTTTTTCGATTTATTAAAGTCCTAGTTAATACTAGTGTTTCTTGGTATCAAATCAAATAAGACCATTAACCTTTTCGGTATAATATATATATATATATATATATATATATATATATAAATATAAAAAAGCCTTAACATTGAAGTCAACACTTAGGTTACAGGCTGTTTCATGTTAAACGCAATTGTCAGTGTTGACTTATATGTTTATCTTTTATCTTTCCACACGCAGTCTATATCTGATATTGGGCACTTTATCCCATAAATATAGAACACCTTAAGAGTATATTTCTTCATATATATATATATATATATATATATATATATATATATATATATATATATATAATTTATGAAAAACCAACAATGTTGGTGTGGCTAACAGACTGACAACTTGCCAGGAGACCTAATTCATTAAACAAGAAAAAAAAAAACCCGAAGAAGGACAGAAAAAAAGACAAAAAATCAAACCGTCAACTATGCAGTAAATTAAAGTGCTCAATGTGTAGACTACCTAGACTAAGTGAAAAAGCACTTCACAACGTCCAACACTCAATTGAAAACAGCTCAAGTCTAATGTTCTTCATTCAGTCAACTAAAATTTTTAATTGTACAGAGAGGGGGCATTTTTTTATTTATTTCTGGAATGTTCAGACTGGTAAAAAAGATAAAATACTGTTTAAAATAAATAGTCTACTCAAATCTGGGAATCCATTAAAAATAATGTTTAAAGTAATAAAAATATGTCGGATTATTAAATAAAATCCATTATCTCTTTAAAATTAGTTTGTTTATATTTTGGATCCTACATGGATTTTTGAAAATCTGCACAAGTACATGTGCTTTAAAGGCATATATATATATATATATATATATATATATGTGTGTGTGTGTGTGTGTGTTTTATATATATATGTTTTATATACATTTTATATACGTTTTATATATATATATATATGTATATATATATATATGTTTTAAATTCACAGAAACATATATACATACTCACTGTCAACTGAAGATGTTTTCAGATGAGACTGAAATTACATGGGAAAATAAAAAAATATTCAAAAGAAAATTTTTGTATTTTACTTAATCAGTTTTCTAAGCCAACCAAGAAATTAACCGGTGAATTTGAAAGGATCACAATGAAAATTAATCAACATGAAATGTCTAAATTATTTAACGAAACCTGTTTGAATTAAAATATACTGCCAGAATATACACTCTTAACTGCCAGTTCAAGAAGGAATTTTGGATTACTAACACATAAAATGAGAATGTCTCATATTAAAAATATTTAACATCGAAAAGCATAAAGGAGAAAAAAATTAATTATTTTTAATAATATGTGGAAATCTCAACCCTTTACCTGATGATGGTCATGAGACCAGAAATGTGTGTAGTAAAAAAATGAAAAATAATGCATAATATTTTACAAAAAAAAAAAAAAAATTCACATTACAACCAAAATGTGGTATGACAAAGCTATAAAGTATATATTAATAAATATACATATTACGTTACATCAATAGTATGACTCTGAATTTCATACTGAATACAATTTTCACTTATTTATAATGGTGATCTGTTCATTCCAATCACCATTATAAGTACCTGAAGATTGTATTTAACAGAATCGTACTATTGATGTTTGGATAATTTATTTATTTTTTATTAATTAACGTATAAAATTTGTTTATTTTAAAGAACAATGGTTTTTCTCAAATGATCATATTTGTTCAAAATTTGTTGTTTAAAACAGTTATTTGAACAGTTTTTAATTTGGGACATTTTGTCTTTTGTAGGTCAAATTATTTTATATCAGACTATATATATATATATATATATATATAGTTGTTGGGCGCACCCACCTTCTAACTAGTAATGGACTGGTCCTCTTATATAAGTCAGCTCTGGAGAGAGTGGGGAGCGTCAGAGAGAGAGTCAGCGTGAGCAGTCCAGATAAGCTTACCCGTACATACCGTTGGACTATAGACTTTGGATATTGTTTCATACTAACCAACCTTTCGTTCTATTAATCACTCTATTGTTAATTGCGTTTATGAATATACCAGTATTTTCCTCTACAACTATGTTTGTCTTGATTCATACACCGACACGCGGGAAACTCACAACATCTCAACAATATATATATATAAAAGTGAACATTGAAGTCAACACTTAGAGGCGACTGCATGGTTTCATGCTAGACGCAATCGTCAGGCCTGATGATTGCATCTTGCATGAAACAGACTGTCACCTCTAAGTGTTGACTTCAATGTTCACTTTTATATTTACATACACTCTATCTCTGATATTGAGCACTTTATCCCATATATATAGCACACCTTAAAACTATATTTCTTCATAAATATATATATATATATATATATATATATATATATATATATATATATATATATATGGGTCCAAATTTACTATGGTCAGTTTGTCAGGAAGGTAACTTCCTGATGTTATTGGACTGGAGGAGGCAATCCCAATATGCAGAATCTTTGGAAAGTGGCTGAAAACCTTACCCCAGGTTGACCCAAGTCTTGTGAGTGAAACTTGGTAGACAGAACCCTTGGTCATCGTGACTGAGGGTTTGAGCCTGCTAGCCTTGTTCAGATTGTCAATCATACTAGATAACACACTCTCTTCCAGAAACAGTAAATAAGGTCTGCTCAGCATAGTTTCAGTATAAACTACAAGTGGGCTTTGTGGGTATTGAACAAACACAAATGTGCCTGAGCATGAGTCTGCAATAGGGATTAGGTAGCCACCCTAGTAGACATGTATCCTTGAATACAAGTGGCCATTATTATTATTATTATTATTATTATTATTATATATTTTAATATATTTTCTGTTTATTCATTATTTTTAAGGATACAACTTGTTTGAGTAAATGTACTGTTTTAATTAAACAGTATTAATTACAGTATATTTAATTCTTAACATCTACTGCCTGAATATTCAAGAAATCTTGTTATTCAAATCTTGTTTCTATAACATCCCAGCCTGAAAATATGTGTCCTCTGAAATTTCTTGAACATCCAGGCTGGTAAATGTAATTAATACCATTTATTATAAACAGAGAATGTACTTAAATAATTGTATGTATAAAAATAATGTAGAAATAGAAAATATATTGTTGGACTTAGTCCATTTCTTAATATATATTGTCATTTATTTATGTTAAGATACGCTTTGAGCAGGCATGATCATTCAAGAAAGATTATTGGAAATTTGTTTGTTTAAAAACAGTAATATATATATATACAAAAACAGTAATATATATATATATATATATATATATATATATATATATATATGCATGTATGTATATGTTGTGGATTCCGGTTTGAAATCTGGTACCAATAAATAACAAACATCAGGAATGAATATATGAAAATAATGTATTAATGTAATAATACAAACTGGTAAAGCAGGTTAGTAGTTCCAAGAATACGGTTAGTAGCTAAATATATCTATACAGTCTTTGGTATTGAAGTATTGCTGTATGACTTCTTACTGAGTCTACGTGCTCGCTCACTGTGACTCCTACAACGCTGTTACCTCACCCTCACTCTTCCGGTTACCTACAACCTTTTACTGTCACTCTGGACTCGACTCGACTTGACTCCTCGGTCTTGCTCTCCAGGTATTCACTGGCAGTAGTATAAGTATACACTGGGTGAGTCCATTTGTATAAAAAAATGGGCCCCTCAACCAGTATGTATGCATTATATATATATATATATATATATATATATATATATATATATATATATATTATTTATATATATATGTATTATTTATTAACACTTATAACAAAAAAATGTTATAAATTGCTAAATGAACGCAATCATGTTTCAGCACTATATGTGCTTCTTCAGGCAGTAGTGATCAACTGGAGAAGAAGCAATCATTTTAAGGTTTAAAAGCAAAAATACCCCCAAAGGTGGGGGAAGGGGAAGAAACCTAAATTGCTAGGAAGTGACCACAAGAAACCACTCAGATGTCAGACCTATGATGCGTTCGAAGTGTTGGATTCTTGTTGTCTGTACAAGTCATTTGAAATCACACTTAGATGTTAAATAAGTGTCAAGCTTATCATATTCTTTGGTCTTAACTCAACAAACTAATGTAAGATTATAAACTATCAAGATGAAAGCAAATGATAAGTCTACAAATAAACCTGTCTACGCCCCCATATCTTTTTTCAGTGAACAGTGACCATTAGTTTCGACACGCTAAAGCCTGACAACTATATAATGTGTATCAAAGACACCAACACTGTAAAGATCACGGTGATCAATGTAAAATATACAAATACAAAGGGAAAATCAGACAAATAAAAAAAAAATAATAAACTTTACTCGTGCTTCCAAATGTTTACCACTTCTGTTTGGTAGCAATGAGAAACATAGAAATCAATGTTTGTCATGACTATGATTGTATTTCGCACATGAATTGCGATAGTAGAGGAAAACTTCTGTCAGCGTGACAAAAGTACATTATGTTTATATTTCACACACACACACACATTCACATATATATATATTATTTTTATATTTCACACATACACCCTTGTGCAAATCAATTGAAACAAAATGAATAATTCCATTATTATTTACATTTTTTTCATATTTTTTCAAAGAAACATGACCCAGTGCACATGTTAGTACTTTGTATGTCCATTCCACAAAGTCTTTCCTTGCAAATTGACCACAGATTCTCGATTGGATTTAAATCAGGAGATTTTCCGAACCAATCTATAGTACTTTGATTTGCTGACTGGTAAAGCTTGTTTGTGTGTTTGTGAAGTGTCACAATTTTCATATGCTTCCTTGGAGTAACATCCAACACAGACAATGGACATAGGACAACTAATCAACAGTTGAGACAATAGTGTTTGGGTAAATCTGATGTAGTCACGGATGATACAATATTTATCAAGGTCAAACAAATTTCATCACACACCCCGAAAATAGATTCATATTACTGCCCACCACTGCAAATTACCTAATCTAAGGAAAAAATAGAAATTGAAAGGAAACTAAATTGGTTGTTACAATTAATTTGCACAAGGGTGTATGCTGTTGTTTATTAAAATTCTAGAAATAGGTCTTTAAAACAATAAAAATTGCCTTCCTGACTTGGCAACTGGCCATCAGTTACTTTCCCACAGCACTAATTTTATATTTCACACACACATGCACACACAAACACATACATACACACACACACACACACACACACACACACACACACACACACACATATATATATATATATATATATATATATATATTGGAAACAATGTATAAACTTTTATATAGCAAGAACAATTTTAGGAAGTCCTAAAGGATGTAATGTGTCACACAAAACATTTTTCCACTTTATTATATATCTTTCCTCCAATATATATATATATATATATATATATATATATATATATATACAGGAACTGGGGTATGATGAGAAACAAGTAGGAAATATTTATAAATCTAACATGTTTAATATAGCTTCATCAGAGAAAGAAAGAAATTCTGATGTTTTTATTTTTTTGTTGTTTGTTTTTCATTGCTTAAGCAGGCTTCATGTGCATTTGACTTGTTAAGCAATCTTAGTAAGTTATTTTTGATCTTCAAAAGAACATGTCATCTCTCCTTGAGTCCAGAATGTTAGATCTATGTTTCCTATGTTAGATCTATGTTTCCTATATATATATATATATATATATATATATATATTTAAACAAATAAATTAAATATATATATATATATATAGTAAAGGTAACAAATCTGCTGGTATATAATCCAAGTGGATCCTAGTAATATAAAATATTAGAATGATCCACAAAAAGAGCACAATATATTTATTATAACAGAGCCAATAAATAGTATTACACAACTTATCTATCACAGTCAGTTGATATCTATCTATCAATCACAGTCATTGATATCTATCTATCTATCTATAACACCCAGTTGATATCTATCTATCTCTATATCTATCACACCGAGCTGATATCTATCTATCTATCTATCTATCTATCTATCTATCTATCTATCTATCTATCTCAGCTACTATCTATTTATCTATCTGTGTTTTTGATTGTCTTCTTTTTATATTCTCTCTTTTCCTCATTTTCCACGCAAGTAATACCTATTTATCAATCTAACCAAGACTTACCTGAAAATGATGACTGGGATAAAATTTTAGTAATTATGCTTCAAATCCATAGAAAGGCAAAATTTCTGAATGCTGATGTTCAAAGTTACCAAACAGCAAATGTATTTGGACAGTTCCTTTGTTACTTTTTATATCTTTTGTACTTTATTCATAGATATTTATTTATATCTTACTTTGATTCTATCTATCTATCTATCTATCTATCTATCTATCTATCTCATCATGTTCATATCTATGTATCTATCTATCTATCTATGTTTATATCTATTGATCTATCCCAAACTGTTTATATCTAAATTTGTTTCTATCTATCTATCTATCTATCTATCTATCTATCTATCTATCTATCTATCTATCTATCTATCTCTGTTCATATCTATCTTTGTGTCTCATTATGTATCTATCAGAAACTCTTTTCTTCATTATTCCATCCCATATCAGTGCTTTTAAAACTTTACTTTTGTACATCACAGAACCCATACCATATAAGGCAACAGCCATACCCTCTTACCCACACACACACACACACACACACTTTCAAGTGCATACACATACGTGCACATGATCTGTCGGTCAGGTGGACACATCATTTCGTGGAATACCAAATAAGGTAGCGGCACAGACAAAACACATGCACAAGCAGAGTCTGTACTAAACGTTCTATAAGTAAATAGAACCGCCTTTCTATGAGTTTCTCCTGCTTTATATTTTCTGTCACTCTGTGTCACCTTCTATTTTATTTTGAATTTATACGTCTTTATTAATTTCCTTTCCTTCAGTCTCTTTGCTTGAGGTGCGTTGTTGTTTTTCTCTCATGTGTGTACCTTATCATCTGGTTTTACAAACCTATTTATGCAACACCTTAATATATCTCTTAATATATATATATATATTTATGTGTGTGTGTGTGTGTGTGTGTGTGTACACAGAAGGGGGTGCTGAAAATGTTTAGTCTCTTTAATTCTCATATGTATGCTCTTTCAAACACTATATATATATTTATATACATACATACACACATACATACATACACATACATATATTTGTGTCTGTGTGTATACATACACACACACACATATATATACACATAGAAAGAGTGCTGAAAATTTTTAGTCTACTTCTTCCTCACTATCTCTTGGGAACATAATATATATATATATATATATATATATATATATATATATATAGTTATGAAAAACTAGGTAATCCGTATGGGTAAACCTAAGGAGGATAAAATCCAGAGAGCTCAATGTAAATCCAGAGCAAATAATTTAAATAAAACTTAAAGTGGTCTGTTTTTATTTAAATTTTTATTTAAATTATATATATATATATATATATATATATATATATATATATATATATATATTGATATATGTGTTTCTGTGTATACATGTATACACACATATACATACACACACATATACAAGGAAAGGGTGCTGAAAATTTTTAGTCTCCTTATTTCACTCTCACATTTTCTTGCCAACATAATATATATATATATATATATATATACAGACATAGATAGATAGATAGATAGATAGATATAAACTTTATGAACATAGAAATCAATAGAGAAATGTTGATCATTGTCAGTAGATGTGGGTGAATTCTTGGGAAGCTTGGCCGTGTGAGTCATAATGGGTCTGAATTGTTAATTGGAGAGCTGAGTTCCAATTTCAGTTGCGTTCATGATATTTACCCACACACAAATACCCTTGGGAAAGCTATAAATCCACCTCTTCACCACCCCAGCTATTTAGTAAGAATTGTAGCACTAAATCATTATTATCTTAAAAAAAACAATTCTAACAAGCTAAATATAATTTCCTTTAAATGATCTAGAAAATGATGATAAGCCATAGAAAATGACGAACTCAATCTATCAAATAATATATGTATATATATATATATATATATATATATATTAGGATATTACAATCAAAACATGCAAGAATTGCTACACTATTGCAGTCATGTTTCAAGGTATAACAATGAGTCTCCTCAGACAATTGTAAATTACTAATTTATTGTAATTCATTCTCATTTTACCTGGATATATACATATATATATATATATATATATATATATATATATATGTATAATTAATGTGGAGAAATTTTTCACTTAACTGAGTGATATTACTTATATAGGGTTTCTTAGTGATTGTTTCCTTTGTATTGTGCTGACCCCTTTTGACTGGGTTTATGAATATGCTTGCGTAATTGCTTTATATAGGATTGACCCCTTTTTGACCGTGTTGAACTGACCTTTTTTACTGTGTCAGTGTATATGCACTCCCCACCCCGCATTATTTTTTTTACTTATTTTTAGGTCATGGTTAGGTATGTGTGTGTATTTATGCTTAGGTATTTGTGCTTGTGTGTATATGCTGTTTTTTTTTTTGTTAATATTTGCTGATATATGTGTGTATATATATTCCTGTGTGAGCTTGGTGTGGTTTTTTGTGAGTGTTGTGTTGCCTACTTTATCCTTGATTTTTTTCTTTTGTCATCTGTTTTTTTGTTTGGTCATGATAAGTATTTATACATGTGTGTTTTGTGTGTATATGTAGTAGGTTTGTGTTTGTAGTGGGGTTGTGTTTTGTGTGGTTTTTATTTGTTTCTGTTTGTCTTAAAAAGCACACCACCAAAATTAAATAAGAAATCATAAAAAAAGCACTCCTGCACAATAACAATAGCAGAAACTGTAAATTATGCCTAGAAGAGAAATTAGCAATAGTTACATTTAAAAGCCAGTACTACTAAACAAGAAAAATGAAATAATGCGGAAATGCAGACATTCAAATAAATACTTACTTTGTTACTTAAATACCAATACACTGACACAGTAAAAAAAGGTCAGCTCAACACAGTAAAAAGAGGTCAATCTTGCATAAAGCAGTTAAGTGAACATATACATAAACATGGTCAAAATAGGTCAGCACAAGACAAAGCAAACAATCACCAAGAAACACTACACCACTTAAAAAACAGCTAAAAACCTACAGATAAAAATACAACACCCATTAAGTGAAAAAAATCACACACTCACACATATATCAAATTACACCAAAGTATGCATAAATAAAAAAAAGTTTGAGAAGTAGCAGCAGAAAAGCCAATAGCTCTGAAGAGTGAAGGTATTACAACAAGTCACTGATGAAACTTCAAAGTCGGCATGACTGAAATAAAGGTACTCAGTTAAGTGACAAATTTCTACACATTAATTGTTTCAACACTCTATCCTTAACTTTTGATATCAAGTACTTTAAGACAAAAAGCTCCCTTCCCAAAATACCTTTCCACCAATAAACTATAGCAAAAGAACCAGTAATTTTGGTACCTAACACTCTTATAATTTAATACTATATATATATATATATATATATTGAGGAGGCACATGGAATAATGGATTGAGGAATTGGAGAGAGTTAGAATTTGTTGAATCCATTACATTCATTTACGTGCTAATACCCTTGGGAAAGGTATGAATCCTCTTCTCCCTCCAGCTATGGATAATTAGAAGGAAAGACTTGGTTCTATAGCCTTAGATGGCAACTGGTCTAGGAGAAGGACAACTCTGAATTCAAAACCTGCGGAGGGTCGTTTGGGGACCCTGTGGCACGTAGTGCACCAGGCTGTCAATGTTTTCCTAGGAACTGATCTGCCTGACCTCATCGTTGAATTCGACAGGAGAATCGAGTATATATATATATATATATATATATATATATATATATATATATATATATATATAGGCAGCAATCCCTCATTTATAAATGTTTTATTAAAGACAACAGACAAGGTGCAGCAATTAAGCTTTTTATCTAATTTTTCTTGTGTTTGAACAAGTGTTTTCTTTTCTAGACACAGAGTGTGTAGAAACTATTCAAATCTTCTGTAATTTCAAGCTCTTTTGGCTATACTTTTAGCCATTATCAAGGATGATTTTATTTTTGCCTTAATAATAGAAAAAGAAATCTTAATAATAAAAGAGAAAAAGCTAACACTCAATAATATTAACTATGAACATGGTCACAATGTGCTGACTGTGTTCGGAAAATAAAACATCCCTATAACTCTAGAAACATACACACAACCCATACACAAAGTTAAAAAGCAAGTATTAGTGTAGTGGTTGCAGCAGATCACTATTCAAACATATATTGTTAAATATATAACAGACAACGAATGTCTATTATGTTTGATCAGCTAAGCTTCGTATTTGTCACCAAACCAGGCTTCTTTCTCCCCAACTGCTATCTAAACTAAATTCAAAACCCTTGATTCTGAGACAGTCAGTCTAGGGGTGAGGAAGTCTGGCATAAGGTTGTGTCAGTTTGAAATAGACTATACCCACATAAGGTAATTTGGGATTTTTTGCTGTATAATATATATGCTCTGTTATAATAAATACATTGAGATCTCTCTGTGGATCAATTTTAATATCTGATATTACTAGGATCAACCTGGATTATATACCAACGGATCTATTACCTGTAATATATATATATATATATATATATATATATATATATATATATATATATGAGTGGACACTGAGGTGACAGTCTGTTTCATGCTTGAATACAATCTTCAGGGCATGAAACACTGTTGGCACCTTTGTTTTGAACTCAATATCCCATTTGATATTTAATATATCTGTTCCTATATATATATATATATATATATATATATATATATATATATATATATATATAAAAAAAAACGACAGACAAGGTACTATGGTTAAACTTTTTATTTAATTTTTCTTGTGTTCTAACAAGAGCTTTCTTTTCTGGAGAAAGGGTGTGGAAGAAGATGTTTTATATTTCCGAGCACTTTCGGCTATACCTTTAGCCATTATCAAAGATGAATTGATTTTTCAGCTTAATTGAGTGTGAGCATTCTGTGTATGTCTTAGTGTGTGGTAGGGATGTTTTTAATTTCCGAATATGGTTAGCACATTGTGGCTTTGTTCGTAGTTAATATTGTTAAGAGTTGGCTTTTTCATAATAATATAATATTATATATATTAATATAATATATATTGTTAATATATTTGTGTTTTCTACTAGTAAATATATTAACTGCATCCACCTGCAAAAAAAGACTAAAAATAATGGAAGCTTTAATAATAAAAAAGAAAAAGCCAACTCTTATCTATCTAAAATGTCAATATTTAAAGTTATAAGAACATATAATGCCGATGTAATGCATAAAGAGGTGACAGTGTAGTTATGGCATCCATTTCTGACACATGAACAATTTAACAGCAACCATCTACTGTATGTCTGTTGGGGCCAAAACAGTAGAATATTCTCTGTGGTGGCAGTTATTCCAGGTGTTTGGGGGACAACACTAGCAAGTGATATATCAGCAATATATGCATTCTGGACAGATGTTAATGGAACATGA
Source organism: Acanthosepion pharaonis (assembly GCA_903632075.3). Lineage (NCBI taxonomy): Eukaryota > Metazoa > Mollusca > Cephalopoda > Sepiida > Sepiidae > Acanthosepion > Acanthosepion pharaonis. The sequence continues at coordinate 1,007,757 of CAHIKZ030004991.1, read as the reverse complement.
CAGATTTTGGGGGCTTACAGATGATACAAGAATGTGACTGACAAGAATGGTAAGAAACTTAACAAAGGGAAACATGACATCAAAACCTAAAATCCCTAATCAATGCTGGGTAATGCTCTACCCATGAGTACAGCATACATTGCAATCTGTAGAACCTTATTTATAGTTATCAACTAGGAAGAGAATTATATTGGTTTCTTCACTTCATCGAAAAACCAAAGAATTTTGATTATGTCATTATTTTCTCTTTTAGTTTTATAGACTTAGGATGTTTATTCATATATTTGCACAAATACATATGTCCAAAATTGTCCACTATCAGTTTGCTAATTGATCATCTTTTCTAAAAATGTAATGAAGATCATAATATGCGACATTGTCGAAATATAAGATAGGGGTGAGTCAAGTGTAGGGATTGTATATTATTATTATTATTCTGGCTTTTTAAATTTTTCGCATTGGCCTATTATACCTACACATACACACACATATACACACATACATGCATATACATATATATATATATATATATATATATATAGTATGAAAATGGCAATTGGAAAAAATCTTAGTTCTTGCTGACGTGTTTTGTCTTCCGATTTTATGAAGGCAAACAACGATAGGGAAATGTTTTGTTGTCATTTTTATATGAATTTGTCTCATCCACAGAATTATTCTGGTAAATTTAACTATACATATATATATATATATATATATATATATATATATATATATATATATGTGTGTGTGTGTGTATATGGGAAATGATATATAAATATTTATATATCAGAACAATTTTAGAAAAATATATGACAAAGTGGAAAAAATTATCATGTACTATGTTTTGTCCTTTAGGACATTTTCAGACTAAAGTGATGTTGTTATCATTGCAGATGTGCATGAAGGAGAAAGGAGGCCAAAATTTTAAATTTAAAAAATTTTTTTAATTTAAAAGAAAATGTGTTTCATTATATAGGCTAACTGATTTCATTTCATCTATTTGTCTTTTTTGTTTATGTTTTTATGGATTTTGTTATGAAATATCCAACATTGTGATAATAGACAATCCGCCACTGAGGGTGAAATGTAAGAACCTCAGCATAAATTTACTATGGATGATCTTGTGATTAAAGCACTTTCTGTATATTTTCTTCTTACTGAATTGTTTTCTCTTTTAATTTTAAATAGCATTTTTTAAATCAAAATTATGGTCAAACTATTTATAGTGAGCAGCTTTTTCATGGATTTTCTAATATATATCACAATCTGTATCATTCCGTCAAAATATATATATATATATATATATATATATCTCACTCTGTTCAGAAATCTATTTATGTGAGTCAGTTTCTATGTTTACAATATAGTTGGTTCCTGCGTATGTCTGTGTACCTACCAATCTCTTTGTTTCTTTACATCTGTCCATTTGCTTATTAGTTCACCTATGTACCAAATTACCAAATCTATCTCCTTATCATGACATATGTGTATATATATATAATCATTTTTCAAACAGTGGACTTTGCTTTCCACCTATATCTTAGTTTGTTTTCAGTCTTTTGCCCGTATCTCTCAGTTTGGTTGTCTTTAGATGACAAACTATTTATTTCTGCCTGTCTCTTGGCACGTCTGCATACACACCTATTTGCCAACTTGTCAATGTTTATCACTTCCTACCTACAAATACTGTATTCAATTTATCTCTATTTTTTGCTGTATGCATGTATATATATATATATATATATATATATATATATATATATATATATATATCTACACAGGGTGTCCATAAAGTTCGTGTGCACCTTAAAAATTTATAACTTTATTTGTATTTGTGATAGAAATAATTTGTAAAAAGGATTAGAAAGAAGTAAATCTATATTTTTTAAGGTTTTATTGAAATTTTATTTAAGTTTCCACATGTCCTCCGTCATTAGCAATACAAAGGGTAATATGATTTTGAAGTTCACGGAAAACATTTGCCAACTGATTTACAGTAATATCTGAAATCACATTAGTTATTTTAGCTAGACTTAAAACTAGGTACATTAAACTTTATAATATTTTTTTACAGATTATTTCTATCGCAAATACAAATAAAGTTATAATTTTTTAAAGTGCACACGAACTTTATGGACACCCTGTATATGGTTTGGTTTGCTTTGTTTATGGCATATCAACCTCAATGGGTTATTTAATGCCAACAAGATTTTTATTGCTAGTAATAAAAATTTCCAAAAATGCACTGTTGGCAACACTTTTACAAAAATGTATTACTGCCAATATCCCTTTTAAAAAATGTACCACTCACAACAATTTTTCCAAAAAACACTGTTGGCACTAAAACTCACCTCTACACTTTCACACTACCCCAACCTTCCTGGATGGAGGTGAGGACCAAACCCCTGCCTACAACTGGGACCCCAACCTAGTGGACCTGGGAATACCAGCAACCATGATGTAGCTCCATGTTCCTCAAAAACATCCCGATCAAAGGCCCTGCTGCCGGATGTAGTTTATCGTCTTACCCAGGATGGATATATATATATATATATATATATATATATATTGTGTGTGTATTTAGGCAGCATTTTTTCATAGATGCATGTTTCATTAAATAATATAGACAAGTTATGTCTATTTATTTTAAGTAAATTCCTTTCATATTACCTGTATATATATATATATATATATATATATATATATATATATATATATATATATATATATATATATACAGGGTAAATCAAAAATAGGTGGACAGTAAATAATAATATTTATTTTGAGATTACAGACTAATACAATTTAATTTTGTTAAGCAATTATTACATATAAAATAATTTGAAAGAAGCCTTATTGGTCCACACAATTTTATCTAAAACTATTTGATTTTTCTTTAATTTCATTTAGCATGATCTCGCTAAATTGCAACTGCCTGTGTGGTTCGTCCTTCAATAAGCCATGAATTAGCCATGGACGATAAGCTTTCAACCTAATAGATTTCAGTAGAGGTTTGTGAAATTTATAATAGAAGTTGGTGAAATGTGCAGTTCTGCTGAGGCTCTGGTGGTCGTTTTGGGACTGTGAAAAAAATGCTTTAGCAACAAGTTGCTTATGGTCTTCTGTGCAAACTGTTCTGGGTTGACCAGTTTTTTTTTGGGGGGGGGCATTATGAATTGAGCCAGTGGCATCAAATTTGTCATAAATGGAGTAAATGGTTTATCTCTTCTGGGATTGAGTACCAAATGTTTCAATTCATTTTGTTCTAACAGTTTCAGCATCTTGAGACTACCATTAATCTTTTAATAGGCACTTAATTTAATCTTTTAATAGGTACTTAATTTAATCTTTTAATAGGCACTTAATTTAATCTTTTAATAAGCACTTAATTTACTCTTTTAATAAGCACTTAATTTAATCTTTTAATAGGCACTTAATTTAATCTTTTAATAAGCACTTAATTTACTCTTTTAATAAGCACTTAATTTACTCTTTTAATAGGCACTTAATTTACTCTTTTAATAAGCACTTAATTTAATGTTTTAATAGGCACTTAATTTACTCTTTTTTTCTTTTCATACAGTTCAGAGAACCCATAATGGCAAATAATTTAAATACTGATGTAAGAATATAGCGTCACTATTTAAATTATTTGCAATTATGACTTCTCTGAACTATATAAAAAGATAAAAGATTGAATAAATTTAGTTATAAAAATAAATAAAAATAAAATAATATAAATATTAGTTATAAAAATGAATAAAAAATAAAATAAATTTAACAGATAAAAAGATAAAAGAGCAAATAAATTTAGTTATAAAATTTAATATAACAGAAACATCATAGTTATAATATAACCCTAGCACAAACCCCATTCAACTTACTGTCCATCTACTTTTTGTTCATATAATCCATTGGTATATAATCCAAGTGAATCCTAATAATATAAAATATTAAAACTGATTAACAAATAGAGTTCAGTGTATTTATTATAACGGAGCACATAAATTACATAGAAAAGAAATCCAAATTTAACTCATTCGAATAGCTATTTCAACCAACAAGTCTTATGTTGTTGGCATTGTTAACTCAGATGTATATATATATATATATATATATATATATATATATATATATATATATATATATATAGGGTGATCCAAAAGTCTTGTCATCCTATACTTCTCTTCCAAGCTGTAGGAGCTTGTGTGTCAGCAATCTGAAATAGAAAATTATATTATGTAGGGATGACAAGACTTTGGGACCACTCTGTGTGTGTGTGTGTGTGTGTGTGTGTGTGTGTGTGTGTGTGTGTGTGTGTGTGTGTGTGATCTAATGATATATAATTTTGTATAATTTTATATAATCAATAAACAGTATTTAGAAAAATATGATAAACTGGAAAGGTTATTTTTGCGACGCAATTTTTCCGTTAGGATTTCATCAGACTTGGCTTTGATGACATTGCCACGTCTGCACATATGCACAAAACAAGAGACACAAGTAGTTTAAAATTTTTGAAAGAATATTTTTTTTTCTTTAATCTAGAAAAAAAGAAAATGAATACACATGATTCTGGCTAAATTGAAGAAAAAAGAATTCTTTCAAAAATTTTGAAACTAACTGTATCTCTTGTTTTGTGCATATGTGTAGACGTGGCAACGTCAACAAAGCCCAGTTTGGTGAAGTCCTAATGGTTGAAACACAGCACAAAACCTTTCCAGTTTGTTATATTTATATATATATATATATATATATATATATATATATATATATATATATATTGCCCTATAAAAATAAAATACATCAAGATCTCTCTTTGTGGATCAATATCTTTTTAATATTTTTATATTGCTAGGACCCACTTGGATTATACACCCACAGAATTTATTTTACCTTTACTATATATATATATATATATATATATGTGTGTGTGTGTGTGTGTGTGTGTGTGTGTGAAGAGTGTGCCTATCTCAGTCACATGTCTATCTGTCTACTTCGACCGTGTAGCAGTTTACATGTTGTTTTGATTGCTTTTCTCTCTTGTCTTTCCAGCCATATGTCATTACTCTGTGTATTGACTGGTGTCCTGTACAAGCCAATAAAAAAAAAAACAAGCAACATCAGACAATAATCTAAAATACCATTCTGTAATTCTACTGTTCTCTCATACTTGCATTCTCTTAATCTACTATTCTATTTAAATGTTACTGTTTTATAATTTTATGTACCTTTAACAGAAAGGATTGATGGCACAGTGACATCCTATAATAATGGTCAGTGATTATTATACAATCCAGACAGATCTCCAATATAGCATGATGATGGAGTCGGGGTCTATAAGAAGGTATTGTGTTAAAAGGGTACTGTTGAGGATACAGTTGAGAGTGACTCGTTGCATCTTCTTGGGCTAACATTGTCCACTGACATAAAGGGGAAAGATTATATTGAATCAATTGCTATGTCCATTGCTAGGAAAGTTGGTTCACTGTGTCATGTTAGACAGATTTTCTTGTCTACCATTTGTCCATGCATTGGATATTGCTGCCCCATCTGGTCTGGTGCTTCTGCTATGAATTTAGAGATTCTTGATAAATTATAAAGAAGAATCTGCAAGAATCTTGACGTGGCATCGCAGTTACTTTCCCACTGCTGTAACCTAGCTTCCCTGTGACTTTCCTATAAGTATTTTCATGATAATTGTCCTGATGAGCTTTTGTCTATGGTACCTAGACTTTATAAATTTAAGTGCAGTACTAGATTGGCAGCAAGGTCTTGTCATTTTAGAGCTGAAATGACTAGATGTAAATTTAAGTTCTATGTTAACAGTTTCTTTTCTCGCATTTCTCACTTGTGGAACTTTCTTCTAGGCTTCTTGCTTCCCAGTCAACTCTGATCTTCAAAATTTCAAATCATTATATTCTGTTTTCTTAATTCCTGTTCTTTTATTGTTCTCTCTTCTTAATAGGTTTTTACTTTTTCTTATATTCTTTCACACTCCGTAATCCCTTGCATCTTAGTGGCTTTATTGGTATGCTTGAAATACCTCCAAGAAACAGACCCCAATATAACAATAATCAAAGAAGAGGATATTGTATTATGAGGAAACTGATCCTAGCAAACCCCTTCCAAGAAATATGAAAAACTGATCCCAAAACACAATGCTGTGTGGCTCAAGGAAAAAGCATTATATTATAAAGGAATTGTCTTATAGCAAAACACATCATTTTCCCTTCATATCTCTTTTAGTATGTAGAGGATCATCTTTCATTTAAGTTTTCTTTTTAACAACTTTCTAAGGACTTTTCCCTTCCTGCTATAACAACAGGTTTTCATGCTTTAACCTTTTTCTTATGGGACACTGTGGAGAGCTACCCTCACCATCGTCTTTTAAATGATTAAGTAATAACAAAAACCAGGTTTGCAGATATATCATATATTAAACAGTAAGTACACCAGAAGAATATTACACGACTAATGAGAGTGTATCGTATGAACTAGCGCTCATTCAATTCACAGTTCCCCTAAGCCTTCTCTCAAACTAATCTTATAGTAGTCGGAAGAGTCTAACATAGATTCTTAAGAAGGAGGACACCACAACAAGCACATAGAAGAAGAAGACTCTTTTTCTTACAGAAAATTGTGGAGAGCCATGATAGTCAATGTCCTCAAGGGACACAGCAAATAGAAAAAGAAAGAGACACTTTTTTTATAGGAAATTGTGGAGAGCCATAATTGCCAATGTCATGAAGGGACATGGCACATAGAAGAAGAAATTGTGGAGAACCATGATCACCAACATCCTGAAGGTACACTGCTCATAGAAGAAGAAGAAGACCCTTTTTCTTACTCTTATCCTTTTTGATATTCTTCTGCCCCTCTCTCTTTAGTTTCTTACATTTTTCTCTCTATTTCTCTTTCTTTTACTGTCTTCCTATTTTTCCTTTTCTATATCTCCTTTATTCTCTCATTTGGTTTTTCCTTTCTTTCTCTTTATTTTTTCTTACCTTAGTTTTTGTTTTATACTCTTAGCCAATATTCTCATTCCAATAAGTTTTCTTCATCGTCCAATGGATCTTCACCACAAAACAGCTGTGAATTGCATGGTCAGTTGGGCATTATTATTGAAATTGACAAATGATTTGTCTTTTTTCACATTCACTACCAGTGGAGACTTCTTTTGTCCCTCCCTAGGGAAAAGGTTATAGTTGTTCCGAACAAGAGAAAAGTGTATATTTTAAAAAGAAGATAAACTGCAAACATTTTTGGTTGAAATGTGGATTTTTTATTTTAAAATATATATTATACTCTATTTTCTATAATTCTGCTACACAAGTTTCTGGTTTTGTCACCTTCAAGCACAGTTCCAATAGCACCTTCTAGCGTGTTCCAATAGCTGTGCTAGCACAAAGTCACAAGTCATCATGGCCAAGGGCTTGAGCATGCTGGCCTTGTTCAAATTGTTGATCATGCTAGATAACACGCAATCTCCTAGAAACTGTAACTAAGGTCTGCTCAGCATAGTTGCAGTATAAATCACAGGTTGGCTCTGTAGGTGTTGAGCAACCACAAATGTACCTGAGCAAGCGTCTGCAATAGGGACTGGCTAGCCACCCTAGTAGATGGGTATCCTCAAATATGAATGGCCAGCTATTATATATATATATATATATATATATATATATATATATATATATATATATTAAATTTAATGATATTTTTATTTAAAAATATTTTACATTGCAACATTTCTGTTTCAGTACTTAAAATTTTTTTATCCTACCATCAGGCAATATTCAGTAACTTTTAAAAAAAAATTTTAAGATCTGAAACAGAAATTTCCGTGTCACAATGTAAAATATTTTTAAATAAAAATATCATTAAAAACATTATGGTCTACATTGTATTGAACCCTTTTTTATGAAAGTAAATGCTAAAGAACTGTGGATTTTACATCAGTTCTTTCTCTTCATTTGTATATATATATATATATATATATATATATATATATATATATATATATATATGATAAAAAATATATATATATGCACATATACATGCACATACACTGCATGCGCAAATTATTATCGAGATAACTTTTTTCTAATATTTCAAAACCATCCAATCAATTCACACAAAATTTTCCCACAATGTTCGCAACACTGAGCTGCACAATCACTGAAATTTTCGTACTGATCTGCGCAATGTAAACAAACTGGCACCATATTTGTTAAGAACAGTAAGATATATAATCCGGTGTTCTTATAGATATTTTTATTTTTACAAAATAGTGCTCAATGTAAATTTACAGAGAATTAACATTATAAATTGATTTATTTAAAATATGTTTTTTTTTCGCTACACAGTTCTAACCATGTTTCAAAAATGGAAGCTAAAAAGCTACAAATTTAATTTTGTAATTAAATCAATGACATTAGTTCCATTTCATCCTCAAGCGAAATTTTTCGTAGCTTTTAGCTTCCATTTTTAAAACATGGTTAGAACTGTCTAGCGAAAAAAACATATTTTAAATAAATCAATTTATAATATATATATATATATATATATATATATATATCACTGTTGGATATTATGTATAACCAATAATATATATATATATATATATATATATCAGTAGCAAAGTGTTCATATCTGTATATCAGTGATGATGTGTCTATGTTTGCAATGAATGCCTTAGATTTTTTTCAGGAAAAATAATTTTTATGTAATAAAACAAACTATAGATTATTTTATTTCCTCCTTACCGTCACGATATTTATTTTAATCTCTCATTCCGTCATTTTTTTATTATAAATTTTGAACACACATTCGTGGTATGTGCAGCCCTTTCTTTTGTAGATGACTCCTGCACTAGTTGAATGCATAGCCACAGTAGAAGAATTGAGTGAAAGGGGTTAGATTTAAGCAAGTAAGAATAGAAGAAAGAATAAAAAGCAGTGCAATTAGTGTCTACTTCCTTTTGAAAGAAAATGAAGGTAGGGCATAATGCTGGTATTTTCATCAACAACATGATCAATGAATTTGTCAAAAAGAAACAAAGAATTGAATTAATTTACAAATAAAGAAGTTTCAAATAAGTCATTGATTTTATCATTTTCTCAGATTTCTTTTATAACTATTAAGGATCAGCCTGGACCACATCTTCCAGTTTTAAAGTTGCCTTTTGCCATTGATATAATTATGCTCTGACGAGTGGAAGAAGTGATTCCTGGAGTTTCTATGAAACTCTGGAGATGGGAAAGCTGAGGGTGACACCAATCAGCTAAGTGACAAAATTTTTACTTGTATTAATTCTATATATATATATATATATATATATATATATATATATATATTTGTGTGTTTGCGTCTTGCGCGTGTATTTAGGCAGCAAATTATCTTTTAGGCATGTCTGATTGAACAGATTAGACATTATATCTGCTAATTTTTAACCAAATCTATTCATACTCACGAATAACCTTCCATGTATTGATGTTAAAGGATGAGAGAAATGTGCTATAGCTGTTTAAATTTCTTTTATTTTCCTTTCCCAAGTAGTTTCAATCTTCTTCCAAGATCATCTTCAGGGTTGTAAGTAATACAAAACTATATTTTTTTCATTAATATAAGTATTTATACAAAGTTGTGCATTGCCATCCATTACTCTCGTTTTTCATTATGCCTTTAAATGCAAAATGGTTGACAATGTGCTGAGCATTCATTAGAATGTGAAAGAATTATCCATTATGGAATTTTTTCACTCTAGGTTATAATGTCATGGTCACATGCACATTAATATATATATATATATATATATATATATATATATATATATATATATATATATATATATTCAGTTGGATTGATTTGAGTTTTCACCCATTACAATCATAATTAATTTTGAAATTTTGGATTTATTTATGGTTGCATATATCAGTGTTTTATGGTAGTGGAAGAAAAAATTGTTGTTGGAATATATAGACTCGCAGACACACATACATGCATGTTCGTGCTTTGCAGCTCACACAAACATAAACATATATGAACAGTGTGGGACTGGGCATATATGCACATCCATGGATTGTTGCATGCATACATATGCAAATGGTCATTATATTCAATGTTGGAATTGTGTAGCGAATTTTTTCTAAGTGGTGATGTCAACTTAAAGATCGTTTGTCAATTTTGTTCCCGGAATAATGTTTTCTTGCACACGCATATATCTATGCATATGCATTCACACACCTTCTGAAGCCAATAAATGTAATTAATACTCTTTATTATAAACAGAGCATTTATTTAAATAAATGTAAGAATCTTACTGTTCTTTCTTATTATTTTAATATATATATATATATATATATATATATATATATATATTATAAATTTACTAATTTAAAAATATGGTTCCATCACTACACAAGAATTACCATGTTTCAAAAACAGAAACTAAACCTTAAATTTAATTACAGAATTAAATTTAAATTTTTTTAACCCTGATTCATTTTCAAGTGATTCCAGAAACTGCTTGAAAATGAATCAGAGATAAACTTTTTCCCAAGAATACAATATTCAATATTAATTTTGTTTTTCTTTGTTTTCTTAAAAACATATTTAGTAAACTGTGGTACAAGGTCAAATGTGGGTAAGGGTTTATTAAGATTGTGTTGTGTTTATCCTGTAAATGGAGAAGGCCAGTCTGCCTAGAAAAATGGTATTTGAAATCATGTCTTTTATTTCAGCTTCAATACATTTTTCTGTGAGAAATATATAATTATTTTTGCTGCATAAAAAAAAATCTCAGTTAAATCTGCAAGTGAATTCTTACAAGCAAGAAAATATATATCAATTAGTACCTTGTAATTAGTTAGAAAAATAATTGGTCGATCTGCAAAATGAAGGTACAAATATTGAAGATGATAAATGACTGTAATTTGAATATTTTAATTAATTTGACTAATATCTACGTACCATGTCCCCAAACCCAAATTGATTCCAGCAGTCTCATTGAATGATTCTTGCAAACTGACAATCACTCAACGGCAACAGTTGAATAATGGCAATCTCCCCAGCTTCTTGATTAACAGAAAAGTCTCCCAATTCTCTAGTCATTATCACAGTGAACACAATTGGCAACAAGAGAAAGAGAGTTTACTACTAACTCGATAGTTTTCGGTTGAAGCTCTTTTCCCCATTCAACCATAAATGCACCTGAGTCACATCTGCAATATAGTACCTTGATTTCTCACATACTTGGAATACTAATGCAAATTAAACTGAGTGAATCCCCCAAGATTTAACAAGTCATTCTTGCAGCATACACATAAATTGTGAACATGAAGATGGGGCCCATTTATCAAAGTCTAATTTAATTGTACTGTTGAAGCCAAAAAAAAAAATATATTTAAGAACAATATAATTAGTGAATGGATTTTTTTCATGACGTAATCAGTAACAGAAACAAATTGGTTGCCTTTTTTGTTTCTCAGATTTTGCCTTCATTGTAACAACCTAACAATTATCAGTTTTCTTCATTTAGATGTTCAGATTGTTGTAGCCTACCTTTCTATGATTTATAAAAACCAGTCTTTTAGAGAAAGTAATGGATTTTTTATTAATTCAAAAGATTTTACATCCTGGGTATGACGATAAACTACATCTGCGTCCTGGGTATGATGATAAACTATGTCCAAGAGCAAGGCCTCTGATAATACGTTTTTGAAAAAATAACATTACCAGCTATACATTTTTGAGGAAAAAATATTGACAGAAATAGATTTTTGACAAAACAAAAATATTACCAGGAAATAAAAAGTTGTTGGCATTAAATGACCCATTGAGGTTGATATGCCTTAAAACAAACCAAACCAATCAAAAGATTTTTATCACTTTAACCCCTTCCATGGCATAGATGTGTATATACATTTTTAGCAAAAGTGTTTTTTTCAGATACAAATAAACATGTCCAAAATATAATGTTCAAAAACCAGTTACAACCATGTTTTTATACCCTTCTGAGTTTGAAAAAAGTCCAATTGTCAACTTGTACATCTGGTAGAGGTGTTAGGCACTGCTTGGGTATTTCAAGGTGCCTCTGTTCATAGTCGATTTTGATTCTTTTTATGCCCTTCTGAGCTTGAAAGGAGTCCAATTGTCAACTCATACGTCTGGTAGAGGTGTTAGCCACCGCTTGGGTACTTCAAAGTGCCTCAGTTTCTTAGTTACTATATTAAAGCTTTATTCAACTGAGAATACAAGGATCACATACAGTGTCCTTTTATAGTCCCAGTAGACAGAAATAGCTCTCTAAAGAGGTGAAAACTCTTGATTATTCATAACACCAACCATTCCAATAAATGACATAATAAATAAATAGTGTTTATTATTTATTTTTGCCAATTCTCAAGAACAAAAAAAAATAGTATCAATTCACTTTCATATGTTTAGGTCTTATATTTCAATTCTAATCTTTGCTTTTTAAAACAATAAATATTGCCAAAGAGTGAAGGTAGTTAAAATAATAGTAGGGTCAAGGAAAAAAAACTGTCCTTTTGGTACTCTATATTTTTTAGAAAGGTCCCAGTTTGTCTTATATTCGATCTGAAAGACATCTTGAACGAAATGAAAGGTTTATTGCTTGTACACAACTCCTCTCAAATTACCATACGTTATTGTGTCTAATACAATCCCATGTTTCTAAAGCTAAAAACAAGGAATAAATTACATCTTTGAATATAATACAACCCCAAAGTACAGCCATCTTTTTTTGAAAAATTGCACCATATTATCCATTAAAATCTTAAATGTCATACATATATTCCACTAAAATATTCTAATTTTTCACAATATTAAAGAATAAAAATGAACTGGATGTTTACCCATTGTGTGTTTCTTCTCCTAATTTCTGTTTCAAAATTTATTTTGGGGGAAAGGTGCTAATTAGACATACTTGGTAATACATTTTTAAGGTGTTAATTAATCTATTGTACTTTTCTGTTTGATATAACTTGATTATATTTCTATATATTAATAAACTATGAAAATAAAAAAAAATGCTGTCTTTTATGAAGAATGAAGAGAGAAACAAATATGGCCGACATCTCAAATACCTTTTGTAAACAATTGTCATCAACACCTGTTTACATTGTGTTTTATTATCTATTGTGCTGAGTATATTCAAGTCTTGCTGTTTCAAATGAATTTTTTTTTAAGCTGAGTAAAAATTTCTGAAAACATGTAATTTTCTATAATACACTCTCTCCCTTTTTAACCTTTTAATTTTCATTGAAAACTTCTCATATTATGCACAAGAAAATAGGACAAGTATTATTGGGTTCGATGGTATCAGTTGCAGGAAAGAATCACTGTTCTGACTGAAGAGATCACCAGGGTGCCATTATTGGATTCTTCACAGCATCTTTAGGGTTAACAAAGAATACTTGATGGTAGTCACCTCCTCTTCATGAAACAGATGGTATTAGGTTATATAATCGATTACTGCCATTAATTAGTTCAATTCAGAACAGAACTTCAATGTCTAATTTTGCAGAAGGAGTTTGTTATACACAGTGTCCCTCCAACCTAACCAGATACACACAATCACCTTCTTTGAAAGCAAACCAGATTTTATAGTGGTTAATGGTAGATCATTTTGTTTTCCATCAGACATTTTTCATTCTACATTGTTGTAAAAAGTATATCCTTCATTTCCTGTGATTGTTCTTTTTAAAAAAAAGTCATTTTGGTTGCTTTTGAACAAAGAACCTTAGATGGAAATGCAGTTCATTAATTATTTTTCCATTAAAATGGGAATCACATTGTAGCAGTTTACATATCCTCTTCAATTATCTTACAGTGCTCATATGGGATATGTGAAGTAACCCTGCAATGTCCAGTGTTGTGTGACCAGGATCATTTTTTTAATCAGCATTTCAATTTGGACATCACCAATGACTAAAGGCCTGCTAGAATGATTTTGGTCTTCAAGATTAAAATCTCCACTTCTGAGCCTAGCAAACCACCAGCTATGGCACCGTTTTATAGATTGTTGTAAATTGTGGATGGCTAAGTGCCTTTCTTTTTACAGCACTTTGGTCAGTGAAGTGACATGTAAGGCATCTGTTCAAGGAGGTGGTCGTATGACTGATACAGCTAATTGATTTATGAAAAGAAAAAGTCTTGTAGTGTCAGTGAAATTGATACACTATATTGGTCATCAGTAGTTTAGATTTGATAGCTATTTTGATTAGTGATGACAAGCTTGGCAGTTTGCCATTTTCTGTAATTTTCTGACAATCTTTACAATCCTTTATTCCTACCAAAAGGAAAAAATATAAAAATATTAGAAAAACTAAATAAAAAAATCATCAAATTTTCCATGTCTGTCATATTCAATGAAACATGTTTGAAAGCAAAGTTGTTCCCCAAATATACATTATATATATATATATATATATATATATATATATATATATATATATATATATATATATGATTTTTCTATGTGCAGCTTAGATTTGGCACAAGGCCAAAAGTATGGGGCCTCCATTGACATTCAAACTTACTATTCAGTCATAACTGTTTAATGAGACAAGCTTGCTAACCATTACACGATGCTGAGGTGCCACTATTTTTTTTAGGCATAGCTTAGATGTGGCACAATGCTGGAAGTACAGCGCACCCAGTGAGGATCAAACTCACTACTCAGTCATAATTAATCTAGGAAGACAAGCTTCACTAACCATTACACCATGTTGAAGTGCCCTAGCATAGCCACCTGTGTTAATGCGAAGCTCTTCAGTAAAATGAATAGAGCCATATGGCTGATTGGCATTTGTTTACATTCGTAAAAACAGTATGCTAGATTTAGCTGTTCCATTCTGTCGATTGAAGATAGCTAAGTGGTAGAAACTGACTGACACCAAATCAGTTCAGTTTCAATTCTGACTTGAGGCATTTGGATGTCTAGTCATACTGAGGAGCTGCGATACTAAATATATATATATATATATATATATATATATTTAGTTTATGCAAACTTAGGTAATCCGTATGGGTAGACCCGAGGAGCTTATTACATGGAATCTTAACGTGGTCTGTTTTTTATTAAAATATATATATATATATATATATATATATATATATATATATATATATATATATATATTTAAATTTTAAATAAATAAATGCATTGATTATATAGATAAAAATTCAAATTTACTGATACAATAAATAATTTAAAATAATAAATTTAATTTCTGTATAAGTACATCAATAATTCCATAATCGAGTGATGAAAAAAGCATTTTTACACAATAAATATATATTTTTCAATATAATCTTCATCCTAATCAATGCACTTAATTCAGTGGAACATTATATGATGAACATTTCAGACCAAATTCAGATTTATTGACCTGTCCTCATATATCAACAATATAAATAAGAGGATTAAAATCATAGAAATAAATCATATAAATTATACAATATATATTTATGCTTTTTATACATAATTTTAATATATTTATTTTTATATTCAGTATTGTAATTTGTATACACATGTGTACGTAGAGAAAATATAAGTTAAATATGAAGAATAGATATTTATGAAAAATATATAAAGAATATATATTTATAGAAAAAATTGTAAAATCTGCAGATTTTACAACTATATAAATGTAAAGATTTTGTTGCATTAATCTACCATTTCTAGTACATTAGCTTGCTTAGAAAATATACATTTGAGATTCTGCCTTTAACCTGGATTTGAATTAACTTTTAAGCAACTTAAGAAAGAATGAGATAGATAGATAGATAGATAGATAGACAGATATAGATGAGATAGATAGACATAAAGAAATATATAGATATAAAGAAAGAAAAATAAAAGAAAGAGACAGATAGAAAGAAAGAAAGAAAGAAAGATAGATAGACAGATAGAAAGAAAGAAAGAAAGAAAGAAAGATAGATAGATAGATAGATAGATAGATATGAACAGATGAGATAGATATAAAGAAATATATAGGTATAAAGAAAGAAAAATAAAAGAAAGAGACAGATAGAAAGAAAGATAGATAGATAGATAGATAGATAGATAGATAGATAGATATGAACAGATGAGATAGATATAAAGAAATATATAGGTATAAAGAAAGAAAAATAAAAGAAAGAGACAGATAGAAAGAAAGAAAGATAGATAGATAGATAGATAGATAGATATGAACAGATGAGATAGATATAAAGAAATATATAGGTATAAAGAAAGAAAAATAAAAGAAAGAGACAGATAGAAAGAAAGAAAGAAAGAAAGATAGATAGATAGATAGATAGATAGATAGATATGAACAGATGAGATAGATATCAAGAAATATATAGGTATAAAGAAAGAAAAATAAAAGAAAGAGACAGATAGAAAGAAAGAAAGAAAGATAGATAGATAGATAGATAGATAGATAGATAGATATGAACAGATGAGATAGATATAAAGAAATATATAGGTATAAAGAAAGAAAAATAAAAAAACAGAAAGAAAGAAAGAAAGAAAGGGATAGATAGATAGATATAAAGAAAGAAAGAAAGAAAAAAGATAGAGATATATAAAGAAAGAATGAGATAGATAGATAGATAGATAGATAGATAGATAGATATAAAGAAATATATAGGTAAAGAAAGAAAAATAAAAAACAGATATAAAGTAGGAAAGATAGATAGATAGATAGATAGATAGATAGATAGATAGATAGATAGATAGAAAGAATGAAATTTATTCCAAAAACTAAAAAAAAAATCAATTTGATTACAAATGAACAGAAGTCGATAAGATAGTCAGATAATAAAGTTGAAGGAGGAAAGAATGAAAGAAAGTGTGTGAAGAAAAGATAGATACCGAAAAAAAAATTAGAAAAAGGAGAGAAAAAGAGTTGAAGTTTAGAGACGATTATCCAATTGCTGATTATTAAGAGATAAAGAAGATTAAGATAAGAAGGAATACATAAGTGAGGTGATTGTTTTAATTTAAACATAAAAAAACGAAAAAGGTGAATTTCTTTTCAAAAGACCGACAATTAAAAAAAAAGTCTTTCATAAATAAATTTAAAAAAGATTTAATTTTTAAGCCACATCTTTTTATACTTCTGTCTTCACTTTTCTTTTATTTTAAACTTCTTTTTTTGTCATTATTTTTTCATTCATTCATAATTTACTCATTCATTCATTCACTCATTCATTCATCATTCACTCATTCATTCATTGTTTTTCATTTCCTTTGCCTACACAGGGACGACACCACACCTTGTGATATATTTTTAAAAAGCAAGTGCTCACACGTCTGTCGTTTGTCCATGAATTACAAATAGATTCACCCTTGCTTTAAAACAGACGTTTTAAAACTTGTTTTTAGCAAAATCATTTGAAGCTATAATCGATTTATATCATGTCATTAAATATTAAAAGCGGGAAAAGGCAGGGGAAGCAACGAATAACCTGCTTGACGATTTTGTTGAGTGAATGAATGACAGAAGAAGAAGAAAGCGGGTAGTAAAAAGGGCCAACAATCAGAAAAATAAGAAGTGTGGAGGAGAACCATGTTCGTTCACGTCTTAAAAGGACATGGCATATGAAAAAGAAAAAAAAAGATAATATATTACATAAAAAGAAAAACCCAACAAACAAGACTGAAATTTAAAACACGAAAAAAAAAAAAAAAACATTTTTATATTCTGGACGTTCGATTTTCTGTGTCCGTCTGTCTGTAAAATAAACTAAAAATAAATGAAGAAACGAAAGAAAAGGTTGTTATGGAAACGTGTGAATTAATTAAAGTAAAAAAAAAAATGTTAAAGCCAGGACGAAAGAGAAATGATCCCAAATTGTACGACATTTTAAGTAAGATCTTCATCACGTGAAATGTCACGACGATGACGACGATATTTTTTCCCCCTTTTTGGCTTTTAATTTTTTAAAGGTTTACAAACAAAAAATATAGAAATGGGTTTATATTTCTGTTCTTATTGTTTCTTTTATTCACTCTCAAAATAAAAAAAAAGAAAGAGATAAAATTTAAAAACGTCAATCTTTTCTGTCATCTTTCTTCCCCTTTTTTAACCCTTTTTGGCGTTTCTTTCGTTTTTTCTTTCTTTCATTCATTCTTTCATTCTTTCTTTCATTCATTCTTTCTTTCTTGTAAGCATTTCTTTATTACTCATTCTTTTTTCTTTTGGAAATTCTTTCTTTTTATAAATATTTTCTCTTACATATAATTTTTTTCTTTTTCTTTTCTCATTCATCTTACTTTTTAAAGTTTTTTCTTTATTTCAGAACTTTTCTCCTTTTTTTTTGTACATTTTTTTTGCCGGGATGTTCCTTTCATTTTTCTTCTTTTTAATCATTTCACCCCAAGCAAGGCAACAGAGCCACTAACACGCAGCGAGGGGGTACTGAGTGTGAAAAAAAATATAAGAAAAACATTGGAAAGCAAGAAAGAATTCCACAAGTGAGAAGTGTGAGAGAAGAAACTGTTAGCATAGAACTTACAGTCACATGTGGCCATTTCAACTTTAAAATCATGAGACCTAGCTGCCAATCTAGTAATTCATAGAGTCTAAGTACCATAGAGGAGAGGTCATCAGAACATTTACCATGAAAATATATATAGAAAAGGTACAGGGAAGCTATGTTATGGCAGTAGGAAAAGGATGCCAGGTCAGGATCAATAATATTACAGATTTTACTTTGGATTTTATCAAGAATCTCAAAATATGCAGGGTTATTAAAAAAGAATGAACTGATTTCATTACACAATATTTTAATAAGGAAAAGCAATAGAAAACTTAGGCCAAATCACAAGTATTCTAATCATAATCAAATTTTATTTTCTGTCTTAAAAGTGTTTAGCGTGGTGCCACAAAAACACACTGAAACCTTTTTTTTTAATCATTTCACCCCAAACAAAGCAACAGAGCCACTAAGATGCAAAGGGTTACAGAGTGTGACAGAATATAAGAATAACATTATTAGGACAATAAAAGAACAGAAATTAAGAAGACAGAAGATAGCGATTGACATTGCATTTACCTTTTTGAAGATCAAACTTGACTGAAAAGCACGAAAGCCAGAAGAGAGTTCCACAAGCAAGAAATGTGAAAAAAGAAATTGTTAGTATAGAAATTATGGTTACATCTAGTCATTTCAACTGTAAAATGAGATCTTGCTGACAATCTGGTACTGCACTTAAATTTATAGTGTCTAGGTATCATTAACTCCAAGTTAGGTGATATTTTTTAGATATCCAACATTTACTATTTTTATAAGATTTATTTATTTTTATTATTTTTTATTAAAGGCCCAAGAGCCACTCAGTGTAGATGGTTACTGTGTAGAATCAGCTGCAGGAGAGATAGTTTCACCCGCAAATTGCCAAAAAACTAAAACATTAACCTGAAAACTTGAGTCATATTCTTAAATAGCCTTTCATATGGATGACATGAATGGCACCCGTTCAGAAATATCTAAACTGTCAGCACTTTCTAAGATCAATGGTTAGCAATGGCTTTGAGTAACTGAAGAGTTTTGGCAAAGATCATCGTTCTTTGAACCTTGTGGACTGGTGCTACAGAATCACAAACAAAGAACTGTACCAAAAACAGAAACCACATCACTTGAGGACTACCAACAGTAGTAACAACTAAAATGGATAGCACATATAATTCAAAGAGAAAATAATGACATAATCAAGATGTTGATATTCCACACAACTTCAAATAAAAGGTTAGGAAGGAAATTCCATCAATACTGACACTCAATAAACCTATTTTCCTGAAAATTTGTTTCAAGAGAAAGATTTTTATAAATTTCAATCAGAAATAATACTGGATGGTCAGTCAATGAATGCCAAATGTTTCTTTGTAGGGAAATAACAAATATTATCATTACCTATTTTCATCATTCGGACTGTTGTCCTCATTTTTATTGCCACATTCATGATGTTTCGACTCTCATACACTCCAGCGTTCTTCAGATGATATATGTTAGAATTTTGAAACGAAACCCCTTATTTATTCAAATCTACTGTCAGCTATTATCTATCCTACATATCCTTGTAATCTGCTCTTACTTTCTCTTCTTACATAACAGCCTAATTAAATAAACCTCTATAGTAAATCCTCAATTATCTACACCTTGATTTTCAGGATTTTGATTATCTGGATGGAAAAAGAAAAATTGAAATCATCTGAACATTTTTCAATTATCGAACTAAAACCATTGTAATATTCATTTCAGACAAGCATCTTGGAGAATTCATAAAACCATATTGAACATTTGATAAAGACATTGATGATATCAGTCCAATTAATTCTTCTTCATTTCCTTGTTTTTTGTTTTTTTTTTCTTATAAAGAACGTACAATGGAATTATCATATTTTGGTCACACCAGAGATTATGGCTTATAGGATATAAACTCCTATATTTTACAGCCAATAAGTGAAGCACAAACAAATAGGAGACACTTACAAATAAATTCAACTAAATTCAGTAAATATGAAAAACGTTTTATACAATTCTGTAAAAACACAGCTTCAAAATTAAACAATTGGTTTCTGGAACCTGATTGGATAAGATAAGTCACATGATGTACTCTCTACAATGTCTGCACAGTTGAACTCCAAATAACCTGGAAATTGGTCAGGGCTTGAGGTACTTAGCACATTACCACACAAAACTCAGATAGAATTCATGAGCCGGTCACCAACTTGCCATAAGCCATTAAAGTGGCTCATTAGCCAAAGCCAGGAGCAGATCTGAAATGGAACAGTCAACAAACCAAGAGTAGCCTCAATCAACAACAATGACACACATTACCATGGCAATGTGTATGTTAGCAATGATTTTTCTACATACAACACCATGACGAAATTAAGTCTTGTATCCTCTCTTCATTGTTTTTTAAAATTACTGCTAACACACGCAATCAGTTACACGCTAATTTCACAAGTGTGTGCTTCAAACAAACACATATTAGCATAAATATCATTTTGAACTTGCAACATCACATTGAACTATTGGTCACTTGATGGCCATAAAAACACTTTGAAATTTTGCAGACTCACTTGTGACAAAATCATTTTGAACAAACGAACTATTGGTTTCTTCATGACCACAACAAAGAACATTGATTTTTAATATATATATATATGTACCTGCCTGTATAAATGTTACTGTTGTATTTAGCTTGGTTTTCTTCTTTTCCAAGAAGAATCTTTGCGCTGTTTATAATTTTGTGTTGTATTTCGGGACACAACACTCAGATTTTATTTTTCCATCTAAAATCTGTGTAGACTGACCCCACAGTATCTATGCTGAT
Source organism: Acanthosepion pharaonis (assembly GCA_903632075.3). Taxonomy (NCBI): domain Eukaryota; kingdom Metazoa; phylum Mollusca; class Cephalopoda; order Sepiida; family Sepiidae; genus Acanthosepion; species Acanthosepion pharaonis. The sequence continues at coordinate 986,399 of CAHIKZ030004991.1, read as the reverse complement.
GACATAACTATTTACTCTTTTCTGATACATGCGATAAAATCAAATTGGTAACTGATCTTGAAAATGAGCTTCAATCTGTTGTTAACTGGGGCAAGGAGTGGCATGTTAATTTCAGCACCTCTAAGACAAAACTGTTCTCTATTATTCAAAAGAACTTTTTTACCTTCCACAAACATGGCTGATGCTAACCTTCAGGAGAGCAACTCATTGCACCTTCTTTGTCTCACGTTTTACACTGATATGAAGTAGAATGATTATATTAAATCAATTGCGAGGTCTGCTCCTAGGAAAGTTGATTCACTGTATCGTGTTAGACAATTCACCTTTCCAGAACCTATTTTGCTTGTTTATAAAATAAGTACCATTCATTCATGCATTGAATATTGCTTCCATATCTGATCTGATACTTTTGCTCTGTATCTAGAGATCCTTGACAAAATCCAAAGAAGAATCTGCAATGTTATCGGTCCTGATCTGGCATCTTGGCTTTATTCATTTTTACACTGTCATAACATAGCTTCTCTGTTCCTTTTCTAATAATATTTTCATGGTAATTGTTCTGATAAGCTTTCCTCTTTGGTATCTTGACTTTACAAATTTGAGCTCAGTACTAGATTGGCAGCTAGGTCTCCTCATTTTACTGTTGAAATTGCTATATATAACCATAAGTTATATGCTAACAGTTTCTTCTCTCGCACTTCTCACATGTGGAACTCTAGCTTTCCATTAGCAAGGATCTTCAAAAATGTAAGTGTAATGTCAATTGTAATCTTATGTTTCCTTAATTCCTGTTCTTTTTGCTCTCCTCTCTGTTCCTTTCACCTTCAGTAACCTCTTGCATCCTAGTGGCTTTTATCATCTTGCTTGGGGTGAAACAATTAAGAAAAATGCTTGAAATAATGAGAACTTTGAATCCTTTATACTTTGTAATAAATGACAACAAAGCAAATATGATTTCATCTTTATTATTGAATTCATTTTTCAAAAGAAGTTCTTTTTCAGTTAAATAGAATTTTTAATTAAATACAATTTTTCATGTTTTTTATATACAATTTCTTTTATTTATTTATTGCAAGATATTTATCTCCAAACAATCCCAATGACAACTACTGCTTCTAATTTTGTATTTGTGGACATGACACTTAGATTTTATTTCTCCACCTAAAATCCAGGTAGATTGGAGAGTGACATTTGAATTATACCTGATTTCAATGATTATGCTTGGCAAATGTTTAAGTTGGGTGCACTTTCCACCAGAAGTTTCACTTGTAAATATGTTTATTTTAATCCAATGTCAAGAGTTACGAACAGAAAAATGCGAGATCTGTCAGAAATAGACAAAAATTGATGCATTTTTTTCATCAAAAACAAACTGGATAAAACCTTGAATTTGATGAAAGTGATATTATTTGATGATATAAATGTTAATTTTCTTGCAGAAAATTACCTTTTTTTTCTTCTTCTCCATTCTTAAATTTAGGTATTCAATTATCTGGAATTTTGAAATTTTGAATTTTCAGAAATTATTTTTTAAACCACTGTAATAAGGTGTCTGGATTATTGAGCACCTTAAATGGATCTTGGCTCTTGTATAGGGCAAACATTTAGTAAAAAAATAAATAAATAATTTTTTTTTTTAAACCTCTAGAAAATTTCAAAGAAATAAAAGGAAAGATTGAGATTATTAAAAAAACTTAAAGAAACTGATTATCTCAATTTGAGCTGATCCGTTTTAAAATTGCCAGTTGAACAATTTTGCTGAACCATTTGTTAATACTTTTTTAATAGTTTGAATTTGATCACCCCCAACACCACAAACCAACCAACCACTCCCACCCCAAGGAGATGTTGGGGGATATTAAGCTGGCTTAACGGCTACTGGGAATGTTTGTCTTCATTTTGATAAGTCATTCTTTCTCTAGTTATGGATAAATGACAAAGAAGTTGAAATTCTTTAGTTAAGCAGCAGCAATCCATCTTGAATCTTCAATAATAAGTTGGATCAAGAATCGTTCCTTACTGTTAATATCAACTGAACTAATAAACCCTGTTACATGTTACTTGGAGAGATTGGCCAAGTCACCATTTTTTTTTTCAATTGTTTCACTTCAAGCAAGGGGATAATGCCACTAAGACACAAGGGGTTACTGGGAGTTAAAGAAAATGAGAAGGCTTTAGTGAGGAGAAATAACAATAAAAGAACGAGTTTCAGGAAGACTGAACATGGTGACTGATATTGCATTTAAATTTTTATAAATTATAGTTAGCAGGGAAGCAAGCAATTGAAAGGGAGCTCCACAGTCGAGCAGTGTGAGAAAAGAAACTATTAGAATATAAGACACATTTGCATGTAGCTAGTTCAACAGTAAAATTGTAATTATCAATCTAGTAGCATGAGAAGTGTCGACATTAAAGATATTAAGAAGATGAGATTGGCAGATGCAGTTAGACATGATTAACTTCAGAGAAATAGGAAAAAATTTAATCAAATTTTCTTTTGTAAGACTCTTGATCTCTAGGTTAATAGACATTAAGTTCACAGTTTAAAAAAACTGGGATATCTACACTAAATATAACATTTACACTAATAAAAAATAATGTATTAGAAATCCATTAAGAAATCCATTAATATATATATATATATGAAGAAATATAGTCATAAGGTGTACTATATTTATGGGATAAAGTGCTCAATATCAGAGATAGAGCATGTGTAAATATAAATATGAAAGTGAACATTGATTGCATCTAGCATGAAACAGCCTGTCGCCTCTGAATGTTGACTTCATGTTCACTTTTATATATATATATATATATATATATATATATATATATATAAAGATAAATAGCCATGACATTCTACATGGATTCACATATGTGCAGACAGGTGCATAAGCATGCACATGCACACACACACACACACACACACACACATTATGAAAGAAAAAAAATCAAGCTTGCATCAATGAAAATTATATATATAAAACAAAAAACAAGAAATATAAACAGTCAATTGCTGATACCCTCTGATGAGTGGCCAGAGTGATTGCTGGAGGGTATGTCTACAAAACACTGGAGTTAGGATGCTGAAGGTAACAGCAATCAGCTAAGTGACAAACTTTATATAGGTATTAATTCTCTGTCTCTCTCTTTCTCTTTGTTTGTCTGTCTCTTTCTCTCTCTCTCTCTATATATATATATATATATATATATATATATATATATAATACACACACAGACACAGGATGCAATGGATAGATTGTCGTTTACATTATGTAAAAATGAAAATAACATTGACATCCCATTTTAACAGGTAAATTTACCAAAATTACACAAACTAAAGAGTAAATTTATTCAATTAAATCACCATTCGCTTCAACCATGGCCTCCAGACAACTTCAAAATCTCTTGCAACTCTTTTGGACAGTCTCCTTGTTTAAGTTGGAGAATGCTGCCATAATCCTTGCCTTCAGTTCATCTTTAGTGTTACAATGAGTTTTGTTGCTCTCTCTCACTCAACTGCACCCCACACATAATAACCATGGGGGTTGCATTGTGGGGAGTTAGGTAGCCAGATGTAAAGGGTGATGTGGTCACTGAAATTGTCTGACAGCCATGACTGAGTTCTCCTGCTTGTGTGGTATGGTGTAAAGTCCTGTTGCCAGACATAAGGTCTTCCACCAGCCATCCTCTTAACCCTGGGCAGCACTACCTTCTCAAGGCACTTGATGAAGGTCTCCGTGTTGAGTCTTTCCTGTGAGAAGATGAATGGAGGCATAGCATTGCCATCACTAGTGATCACTCCAAATACCTTCATAATCACCATTAGATTCATCCAACTCTTTCCAAAATCCTCTGTACTGTCTTCAGATTGACACCCAAACACTCTAAAATGTTCGTACATTTTGAGGAACAAATAAAAAACTTTAAATTATATAAAGTTATGTTTAAACATATAAAATCCTACTTAAAAATACTCTTCCAAAGACAAGTAATATTTAAAAAAAATAAGATATATTTAAATAAATTAAAATAAATTAAAAATATGTCATATTTAGATAATTTATATTAAAATTATGTCAAATAATATTGAAAAAGTTTATATTTAATATAAAATCAATAGGTTATATTAAAGAATAAAAAAATATTTAGAAATAAAATATTTTTATTTATTTTATTTCTAAATGTATAATTTATTTTAATTTATTATATTTTTATTTCTAAATATTTTTTAAAACTCCTTTTTATTCCTCTTTTAGTTTCAAATTAACATTTCATTCTTTATATAACCCCAATTTAATGTCATAAGGTTTATATCTGAATTTAATTTTATAAAACCTCTTCCCATTAAGACTAATACCTTCCACCCTCCCATGACCACTGTCTTGTGCATTTTGTCTGACTGAAACATTGAAATGGATAAATTCTCTGTTAGTTTTTTGATGTTTTATTTTTTTGTAGCTTTCACAGTTAAATTTCTAATTCTGACACAAATTCAGTCTGTATACCAGGGTTGAATAAGATGGACAAATAGGTCTATTCCTCATATGAGGTAATTTGGGATTTTATTGCTAATATATATATATATATATATATATATATATATATATATATATATATAAAATGAAAAGAAAATTGTTAAATAAAAAACGTATTATTTAAAATAAATAAATATATAAATTAATTTATCAAATAAAAATTAAATAATTACATAAAAAAGGAATAAATATTTTTTTAATTGATTTCACTTGAAGCAAGGCAGTAAAGCCACTAAGATGCAAGGGATTACTGGATGTAGAAGAAAATAGAAGCATTACTAAGGATCAAGAACATTAATAGAAGAATAATCACAAAGGTAGCTAGTGATATTGCATTTAAATTTTCAAAGATCAAAGTTGACTGGAAAGCAAGATGCTAGAAGAGAGTTCCAGAAGTGAGAAGTGCAAAAAAAGAAATTGATATCGTTGCCAGTCTAGTACTGTGCTTAAATTTATAAACTCTAGGTAACATAGTGAAGAGCCATATTTAATTGTATAAAAATACAAAATGTGGCCCAAGGCCAAAATGAGAAATAGGGAAAAGGACAGTCTTCTTCTGTCTTAACATTAAACTTAGCTGACCACAAACACTGAACCAAACATACCACTATATTCCTAACACCAAAACAATACATTTTACTTACCGTTCTTACTACATCCACCATAATACCACAATGTCTCTATGAAGTCCTATCTAGTCTCCATATATACAATTCCTGTCTGTAGGAGGGAGGAGAATATAACAACAATTTAAAATCTAAACCTGAACAATTACCATGAAAGTATTTATAGAAAAGGCATAGAAAAGCAGCTTTATGGAGGTGGGAAAGTGAATGAAGCCAAGATGCCAGGTCAGGATCAATAATATTGCAGATTCTTTTTTTGGATTTTATGAAGAATCTCTAAATATATAGCAGATCATATTTGGCAGCAATATTCGAAGTATGGACAAATGGTAAATTTGTAGATATGTAAGTCTTTTCACTTCATGTCAGCCGTGAATGTTAGCCTGAGAAGATACAATGAGTCATTCTCCTGGAGATTAGCATCAGCCATACTGATGGAAGGCAGAGAGGACTCTTTCAGATGATTAATAGAAAACAGTTTTATTTTGGAGGTGCTAAAATTAACAAGCCATTTAACAACAGACTGAAGGTCATCTTTGACCTCAGCTACCAATTTGATCTTATCAACATGAAAAACAAAAAAATCAACAATAACAATAACAATATGTATTCACTTTAATTATTTTAGGCATTAAATCATATCACTTAACATCCTCCATAGTTTACCTTGACTTACACAGTTAGCCTAAAAAATATTCATTAAAATTCTTAAATTTAAAAAGTTTGAAAACCTAATGATATTTTTTTACTTCTGTTTATAAATACGTCACAAAATAAAATCCTTACATTTGCCATGATAAAGTCCATCAGAGAATAAAATGCATTAGCAAAGAAAAGTCTTCCTTTTGTCTTTATTCATATTGTCGTTTTACAGTTTATGTAATTATTTATTCAAAAATTATAACATAAACATGTTATAAAATCATTACAAAAATAGTCATTTTGTTTCAACACTTCTGGTGTCTTAAACACCATCACTTGATAAGACACCAGAAGTGTTAAAACAAAATGGCTATTTTTGTAGTGATTTTATAACATGTTTATGTTATAATTTTCGAAATAAATAATTATATTTGTTCTACTCTGTATTGAGCAATCTTTTAAGAATAGTATTTGTTGGTTATTGGAATTTATTCCATATACACCAATCCTATACTTGGGTATATATATATATATATATATATATATATATATATATATGTGTGTGTGTGTGTGTGTGTGTGTGTGTGTGTGCAAAAGTGGACTGAAGATTGTGTTCCATTATGGAACATACTGTTTTCCCACTTGGTATTGACCTCTGTGTTCACTTTTATACTAACATGCATTCTATTGATGATATTGAATACTTTTTCCTATAAATATAGTATACCTTAAAACTATATTTTTATCATATATATATATATATATATATATATATATATATATATGCATATGTGTTGAGTGTTTAGGCAGGGCCTTCAGGCATATCTGAACAGATATAGAAATAAAGATCAATAGTTCTTTTCAAAATACAGAAAAGTGAAATAAGAACACAGACAACAAAAAATGAAAGTGAAAGTGAAAGTAAAGTGTGTCGTGGGGAAAGCTATAGGAAGTTCTCTAATAGAAGCTAATGTGTTTAGCATGAGTAGTTCTACGTATTGAAGCGTGTGTATTACAAACAAGTTGAAGCATGTTCCCCTACTAAGTGTTCAAATCATTTCTGCTTCTCTCCTTGGCTGTTATTTGAATTGCACTTGTTTAATCATTGCAATGCGATTGCTATCCCGTGTTTCTCTGATTGATTGATTGATTCGTTTTCTACAGCTTATCAACCTTTTGCAGGTTATGGAAAGACAGAAAATATTTTAGATTGAAAGAATTTGGTTGTGGGTGGTAGTGTGGTAGCTAATAATGGTTTAGTGATCTAAGTCTTACTAATTAACCCATAGCAGAGGGAGAAGAAGTGGATTCATACCTTTCCAAGGGTGCCTGCACATGTCAATATAATGATTGGAACTCAGTTCTCTGATTAACAATTCCAAGCCATTATCCATTACATAACCCACACATTCAAACTTGCAAAACCAGGTATTCCCACGCAGTCACCCATCTAGGTACTGACAAAGCTCAGTGGTACTTAACTTTGGTGATTGTATGGTAACCAGCATTTTAATGTGATATATCTGTAAGCCTTCATGTTCCTCCTTATGTCATATATATATATATATATATATATATATATATATATATATATATATATATATATATATATATATATATATAAAGACAAAAGGAAAACTTTTTTTACCAAAGAATTTTGTTTGTTCCCTGATGAACTTTATCAGGGCAAATGTAAGGAATTTATTTTTCAACATATATTTATAAACAGAAGTAAAATATCATTAGATCTTAAAAATTTTAAAATTTAAGAAAGGCCATAAATATTTTTCAGGCTACTGTGAAAGTAAAGCTAAACTATGGAGGATGCTAAGTGATATAGTTTAATGATTAAAAAAGAAAAGTCAGTGAATGTTATTATTGTTGTGGTTAATTTTTTTATTTGTTTACATATATATTTATTTATTTATATTTTTTAATTAATTATTATTATTATTAATTATTGTTATTTTATTTTAATTTGATAAATTATTTATGTATTTATACATTTTAAATAATAGATAGGTTTGATTTACCTGTTTTCTTTTAATTTAAAAAAAATATGGTCATGTATGTTGGCTTGGGAAGGGAGTATTTCTTTTAGGAAAGAAGATATTTTAAAAAGTTTCAGGTGCAAGTTAACATTTTGGCAAGATTTGATACTTTCAAGCACTTTCCATCTAAGTAAGTTATTTTCTCTTTTAAAAAGTCTGGCATTCTTTAGATCAAAGCTAGAATTGCTAATTGAAGAACTGAGTTCCAATTCCAGTAGCCTACGCTATATTCACTTACACACAAATACTCTAAGGTAAGAATGCATCCACATCTTCTCCTTCCCACAACTATGGGTTAAATAGTAAAACTTGTATTACTAAATCATTATTATCTCAAAAAATTCTTAGACTCTAAAACTATTTTCTGGTTGAAATAACCTGCAAGGTGGTGATAAGTTATAAAAAATGAATGGATCAATCTAGTAGTGGTGATTTTCTAAGAGTAGCTTAGATGTGGCACAAGGCCAAAAGCATGGGGCACCCAGTCAGGATTGAACTCACTACTCAGTTATAATTGTTCTCACAAGACAAGTTTGTTAACCATTATGTTATGCCTCAATCAATCTAGTAATGTATGTATAATGATTTGTGACTGGAAGGTTAGGATTAAGATTAGGGTTACTATAACCCTAACTTAGGATTAAGATTAGGGTTACTCTAACCCTAACTGAATTAGTTATACTAAATAAACGAAAGTGTGTATGGGGATACAAATATTGAGAAAATTATAATGGAAAAAAACAAACAAATGAAATGGTTAATTGGAACGTATAAAAATGCTTCTTTAAAGCTTTGAACAGTGATCTGCAGAGACCTGGGGGCAATTCCTTGATTGTATAGCCCCCTAAGTAAGGGGGCTATAGGGCCTAGTACTGAGAAATATTAGAAAGGAAGACATTTTAAATATGTAAAAACAGATGACACATGAAATAAACACTTTATTCAAATTAAATATGAACTAAATTTTGAAAGTTCTCCACTGCCTTAACTGGGTATTGAACTCACACTTCACAGAGGGAAATTAACAGGAGATAACTGACATCCATTAAACATGGCACATGGTACGAGAACAGTCTACCCCAGTGAGCGAAATAAAGGGTTCAATTCGACATTCCAACCACCTGAAGAAGGCCGGAGCGTACCACAGCCGAAACATTGTAATAAATATGACAACAAAGATGAGGACAATAGTCTGAATAATGTAAATAGTGTACATAATACCTCATCTCAGAAATATAGACAGATACACAAGAAGTAGTTGACAACAGAAACATGGTCATTGATGACCAAGAGAAAAGAACTGAATAATCAGATCAACGAGACTGAAGACCTAGAAGAGAAGCAGGAATGGTAAACATGCAATTGGGAGTGGAACCAGGAAGTGAAGAGAAGTGCAAGAAAAGACAAGAGAAACTTCATCAAGGACTGGGCCCAGGAAGTTGAGACTGCAGCAGGCCAAGGAAACATGAAAAGGCTGTTTGAAATCACGACTCTCTCTGGGAAAAACAGTAAATCCAGTTGCTCTGTCAAAGACCAGAATGCCAGTACCATCTCAAGAAAAGAGGAACAGAGAACAAGATGGGTGGAATACTTCAAGGAAAACCATAACAGATCTGCACCATCCATTCCACCAGACATTTCATTACCTACTAAATTCCTCGACATTAACACTGGCTCCCCTACTAATAATGAAATCACCAAGGCCATCAAGTCATTTAAGTCAGGCAAAGCAGTGGGCCCTGAAGGCAGACATCCAGACTTCAACTGACATGCTGCACCCCCACCCCCTCTGCACAAAATCTGGGTGCAAGAAAGAGTGCCTGAACAGTGGAAGAAAGGTCACCGTGTGAAGCTACCGAAGAAAGGAGACCTGTTATCCTGCAACAACTGAAGAGTCATTATGCTACTGTCCACCCCAGGGAAAGTACTGACAAAAATCATCCTAGAGAGACTGAAGACGGCATTGGACAAGACACTCTGAGAAGAACAGGCAGACTTTTGGCAAGATAGATCATGCACAGACCACATCACTACAATGCGTATCATCATTGAACAGTCCCTAGAATGGCAGATCCCCATTTACTCAGCCTTTGTTGACTTTCAGAAAGCTTTTGATATTGTTGACAGAGACGTCATCTGGAGACTGATGCAGCACTATGGCTTTCTGCCAAAGTTTGTCACCATCATCCAACAACTGTATGAATATACCACTTGTCAAGTTATCCATGACAGGAAGCTGATAGAACCATTCTCAGTGCAAACTGGCATTCGTCAGGGATGCCTGCTATCACCAACGATCTTCCTGCTGGTGGTTGACTGGATAATGCAGTAGGCCATGGCAGGCAGGAACAGAAAGAAACAGAAATGGAGATGGATCGGTGACACACTCTGCAAACCTGCTTCTAGTGACACCAAGTAGGCCCTTGACTGGAATCCACAAAGGAAGTGAAAAGTAGGCCAACCTAAACAGACCTGGTACAGAAGTGTTTACACAGAGGTGAAGACAAGCCAGTACAACGTGGGCCGAACTGAAGAGGATCGCCCAGAACTGCACATGTTGTAACCCTATGTTCCCCAAAGAATTATGAGGCATAATATATATTCCTAAAATACATCCATTGGATGCTTTGGTACACATCATCAGTGATGGTTCTAGCCGAGGTTCATTAGGAGTTTCGAGTCTTTCAACATCATACCCCCTCTCCACAGTGACCCAGCCGATACTGATTGGGTATCGACTTGTGTACCTTTCGTTAGCTACAGTTTTCCCATCTTTATAACTACACACTGCGACTCCCCTTAGCAGTTTATAGCCCACTCCCAGATAACTTCCAGTTCATCAGCAATGTATATATAATATATAATGGTAATGGTAATAGCTGTTTCTTTATAATGGTAATGCTATAGCTGTTTCTTTATGATGGTAATGATAATAGCTGTTTATTTATAATGGTAATGGTTATAGCTGTTTCTTTATAATGGTAATGGTAATAGCTGTTTCTTTATAATGGTAATGGTTATAGCTGTTTCTTTATGATGGTAATGGTAATAGGTGTTTCTTTATAATGGTAATGGTTATAGCTGTTTCTTTATAATTGTCATAGCTGTTTCCACAAAATGGTAATAGCTGTTTCTTTATAATGGTAATAGCTGTTTCTTTATAATGGTAATAGCTGTTTCTTTATAAGGAAACATTTAGAATTCATTGACTGAGCAGCTATTACTGCTCTCAGTTGAAATTTACAAAATCTTTCTCTTATAACAATTTTTCAGGAAAATAGGTTTCTTAAGTCCAGTAACTGCTATTGTTCTTGCCAGTAGTGATGGGCATTTCTTCCATAATCTTTTATTTGAAGTCATATAGAATGTCAACATATTGATGATGTTTTCTCTTTGAGTTCCATGTGCTACCCATTTTAGTTGGTGCTAGTGTTAGCAGTCCTCAAGAAATATGGTTCTTGTTATTTGGTACAGATCTTTCTTTGTCATTCTGTAGTGCCAGTGCACAATGTTCAAAGAAGGATGATCTTCACCAAGGTCAACAGACTTAACTTGCTCAAAGACATTTTTAACCATTCATCTGAGAAAGCAGTTGTATACCGCTGACAGTTTAGATATTTCTGAACAGGTTTGGCAACAAGCCTCACATCCATATGGCAGTCTCGATCTGATGAGGTTATTTAAGGACATGACTTTGTAGCTACTTGTTGTGTTGTGTGAAACTATCCCCAGTGCAGCGTATTCTGTGTTCAATTTCCTTTTCTCCCCTTCTAAATTTGTTATAATTTATCCATACACTGAAATATCTGAAGTGTTTAGTATTTACTAATATCCTGTGTTTTTATGATGGATTCATCACTGCTTTCATTCCAATTCCAGATCATAGTTTCTGTTTTGGAAAGGTTTATCTTGAGTCCTATTTCTTGGAACACTTAATATAGATTTTCTATTCAGATCATTCTTATCCCAATATGCCATCAAATAGAAGTAATTCTTTGTTTAAAGAATCTGTCTGTTCAAATTACAGCTAGAAGATAAACCAGTTAAAAATGTGAATGAACAACTTGAAGTTTTTTTGATGACAATAAATAAAAAATGAAAAGAAAATCTGTATTTCATTGTTAGACAAATGGGGATGTTGTTCTGTTGGCAAACTTTTTAGACAAGACTGTTTGAATTATGAATAAGTCAGAAGTAAAAACTATTTAAAAATTAATTTCAGGAACGAAAACCAAACAAATATATAGATCCCTGCTGACTGAAGGAAAATTCAATAACAAAATGCTTCTGAAAAGTTCTCAGCCTGAGTAAGCAGAATAACAAAGAAGAATACACAATGTCCTGCATTTGGCGCCTCATCTCTCAAGTTTCTTTAACCCTTTCAAAAAACTTTGATGTTTGATAACCAAAATACTGATTTGGAGAGGAGATCAGGCTCAGATCTTTTCAGCACCCCTTTTTATCAGTCTTTTATGAATCAGGTAAAAACAGCACCTTGCATATTTGGTTCTCCATGGGTTCCTTTTCTTTATTATTGCCATGACTTCTTGGCAAAGATAATGGAGTGATTTCTCACTGCTTTCTCTAAGGCTTTAAATTCTGAGTTGGCCTTCAAGGCTAGATCACCCAGTCTACCCTATGTGTGTGTATGCGTGTATGAGGGGTGCAGAAAAAGCCCTTCCTGGTCAAGAAGACATTACCTACCAAAGAAAAAAGAAACTCGGTTTACAACTAGGGCTGTCCTTTCATAGGAATTAATGTTGTCTGTCTAGGTAATCTAAATGCTGAGCATTTTTCTTTACTGAGTAAGTAGGTGTTTGCCTTTATGCCTTTTTCTTTTTTCTTTTTACTGTCCTTTTGGGATTTTATCTTGATTAATGGCATTTAGGTCTTTTGGCAAGTTGTCCGTTGCTTCCACCAACACTTTTGTTTTTTATTTAATATACATATATACCAGATAGGTTTAGAAACCATTGTGCTGTTAATATTTGTAAAGAATGTTTTGTGTGCATAGTTTCTTTCTTTCCAGGGACCTTCAGTTATTCCTATGTACATTTATTCTTTGTTATCAGATGATCTTACACTGGCTTGGTATATTACATTGTTCTGCAAGCAATTACTGTTTAAGTGACATTCATTCTTTATTATGCATTAACATGTGGGTTTAATTTGTTCAGGTGGTTTGTTGATTGTTTTCCTGTTATGATTTTTTATTATTTGCGTCATGTTCTCAGTGCAACTGTAGCTGATTTTTATTGTGTTTTTGTTGAATGTCTTGTGAAGAGTGGTTGATGTAAGGAAGTGTTTATGTATGAGTTTAATGAATACTTTTTCTACATTTGTTTTTACGTTTTTGTAGTATGGTGGGTTGAACCATATTATGTTTCTCTTCCTGTTGACTCTTTTGTGCTGTGTGGTGTGTATGTGAGTGTTGTCAAGAATCTACTATCTTTTAGGGGTGTTTCATATTCTTTCTTAGCTTTGTTAAATATGGTTTCATTGAAAGAATTGTTGGAAAGCTTGCAGTTAATGATTATGGTATCTGCTTGATTATTGATGGTGTGTGGCTGGAAGATGTGTGCATATAAAGTGATTTAATATTATGTTTTCTGTATAGTTTATATGTACCTTTTCTTAGGTTGAAGGAAACATCTAGAAAATCAACTTCATTTATGTTAGTTTTTTATGTCTACGTCGAAGTAGGGACATGGTATAAAAATAAAAACTGAATAAGCTAGAAATAGAAATAAAATTGGGAGCAGTAGTTATTGGAATTGTTTGGAGATAAATATCTTGCAATAAATAAATAAAAGAAATTGTATATAAAAAACATGAAAAATTGTATTTAATTAAAAATTCTATTTAACTGAAAAAGAACTTCTTTTGAAAAATGAATTCAATAATAAAGATGAAATCATATTTGCTTTGTTGTTATTTATTACAAAGTATAAAGGATTCAAAGTTTTCATTATTTCAAGCATTTTTCTTAATTGTTTCACCCCAAGCAAGATGATAAAAGCCACTAGGATGCAAGAGGTTACTGAAGGTGAAAGGAACAGAGAGGAGAGCAAAAAGAACAGGAATTAAGGAAACATAAGATTACAATTGACATTACACTTACATTTTGAAGATCCTTGCTAATGAAAAGCTAGAGTTCCACATGTGAGAAGTGCGAGAGAAGAAACTGTTAGCATATAACTTATGGTTATATATAGCAATTTCAACAGTAAAATGAGGAGACCTAGCTGCCAATCTAGTACTGAGCTCAAATTTGTAAAGTCAAGATACCAAAGAGGAAAGCTTATCAGAACAATTACCATGAAAATATTATTAGAAAAGGAACAGAGAAGCTATGTTATGACAGTGTAAAAATAAATAAAGCCAAGATGCCAGATCAGGACCGATAACATTGCAGATTCTTCTTTGGATTTTGTCAAGGATCTCTAGATACAGAGCAAAAGTATCAGATCAGATATGGAAGCAATATTCAATGCATGAATGAATGGTACTTATTTTATAAACAAGCAAAATAGGTTCTGGAAAGGTGAATTGTCTAACACGATACAGTGAATCAACTTTCCTAGCAGCAGACCTCGCAATTGATTTAATATAATCATTCTACTTCATATCAGTGTAAAACGTGAGACAAAGAAGGTGCAATGAGTTGCTCTCCTGAATGTTAGCATCAGCCATGTTTGTGGAAGGTAAAAAAGTTCTTTTGAATAATAGAGAACAGTTTTGTCTTAGAGGTGCTGAAATTAACATGCCACTTCTCGCCCCAGTTAACAACAGATTGAAGCTCATTTTCAAGATCAGTTACCAATTTGATTTTATCGCATGTATCAGAAAAGAGTAAATAGTTATGTCATCAGCATAGATACTGTGGGGTCAGTCTACACAGATTTTAGATGGAAAAATAAAATCTGAGTGTTGTGTCCCGAAATACAACACAAAATTATAAACAGCGCAAAGATTCTTCTTGGAAAAGAAGAAAACCAAGCTAAATACAACAGTAACATTTATACAGGCAGGTACATATATCTATATATTAAAAATCAATGTTCTTTGTTGTGGTCATGAAGAAACCAATAGTTCGTTTGTTCAAAATGATTCGTGAGTTTGCAAAGTTTGAAGTGATTTTGTTGAAAATGAGGAAAACAAGTGGTATGGTATGCCAATATGTTGTGTGTCAAGCACACATTAATGAAATGTATATAGCTGCTGGCTGATAGCATGCAATAGCAGTAGTTTTAAATACAGTGAACAAAACAAGAGATGAGACAAGACTTACTTTCGTCATGGCTTTATATGTTTTTCAGCATAGAAAAATCATTGCTGATTGACATGTTGTCATGGTAACATGGGACTATGCTGTTAATCATGGCAGTGCCTGGCTCAATGACTGACTGTTTCAGATCTAGTCACTGACTTTTATTCACAAACTGTTTTTATTGCTATGGCTTGGTTCTGAATCACTATCTGAGTTTTGCACAGGAATGCACTAGGTAACCTTAGCCCCTACCCTTTTCCAGGTCATTTGGTGTTCAACTGTGCAGACATCAGACAAAGCATCTCACGTGACTTGTTCTGTCCAATCAGGTTCCAGAAACCGCTTATTTATTTTGGATCTCTGTTTGTACAGAATTGTAAAATAGTTTTTTGTATGTACTGAATTTAGTTAGAATCATTTGTAGGCATCTCTTACTTGTTTCTGCATCACTTATTGGCTGTAAAATATAGGAGTTTATATCCTATAATACCAAGTCAGGAACGGATGACATTAGAAATGTCATTTTACACTCAAGTTATATAGTAGCATAGTGGTTATCAGTATGGAGAGCAGGATTGGTGAGGTATTCAAATTCCAACAGAGGCTGTTGCATTCATTGTCACACTATCTCTTCTTTGCTCTCCAGCCTTTGTTGATTAACAGTCTACGAGATTGACAACTCTGAATTCAAAATTTAGCTGGGCCTGGAACTGGTTCATTCAACCTGTAAAATTGCCTAATATGGTGATGCTATAGTCCTGTACTTCACAGGGTTAACTACTAGTAGCAACAGTAAATGCGCACTACCCCCAAAGTGTAATGGTTGGCATTAATGGGTTGATGCCCCATAAATAGTTTATCTATCTATCTCTTTATGTTTTGCACAATGTTGTGTTGTCTTCCAGTCTATGATGTAGAAGTAATTGTTCTTGACTAACATATTTGTAGTCATTTGACTTTATACAAAATAGGGTGTCCATTTTGCATATCTCTCTGCTTCACCCAGAAATGAAGAGGTTTCATGCCTTTTATTGATCTTGGACTTCTCCTAAGCACATGACCTTATCTCTCTCTTGAAGCTTAGTTTTCTTTTAACTTATTCCTTGCCTGGGCCACAGAACAATGAATCCATGTTTTTACAAAATCCAGTTTGCCCAATGGTGTTAGAGATCCTATCGGCAACATAGTGTTGTTGTGTTGTCTTCCAGTCTGTGACGTAGAAGTTATTGTCTTCATGTTGACTGATGACTGACTTTTTGTAGAGCAATTCCATTTTACATATGTCACTACACATGAAAAAAACAAAGCAGCACCAGGGACGAGGCATGAAGAAATCTGAAAACAGTTTAAGGCAAAATACAGATTGAAAACAAGGAAAGGGTTGAAACTTTTCCAAAAACTGACCAGCAGCTATCATGTTTTTTTTTTTACCACCTCCTCCTGTTTCATGTCCTCCTTTTGCCTGTTTTCCATTCTCATGTGACAGCCCTTCCCTTGCATCTCTTTAAGTATTATGCAAATTACTAAATACCCCCACAAACAACTGATTTTCTGCATTCTTGGCCTGTATGAACAGATATTGATCAGAAGTACTATTACGCTTAGCCGTCACATGAAACAAAGTGTTTTACCTTTTATAGCATTACACTGTTCTTTTATCGAGGCAGGTACCAACATTTTACACCTCTATCCTACCAGTACATTGGCATCTATTTATCTATTTCTTACAGTCTGTTCATATCTATCTATCTATCTATCTATCTATTACAGTCTGTTCATATCTATCTGTCTGTCTATCTATCTATTACAGTCTGTTCATGTCTATCTATCTATCTATCTATCTATCTATCTATCAGTCTGTTCATTCATCTGTCTGTCTATCTTACAGTCTGTTCATCTGAGTATCTATTTATTACAGTCTGTTCATGTCTGTGTGTATGTATGTATATATATATCTGATATTTGTATCTATGTTTCTCTGGGTGTATCTATATATATATATATATATTAGTCTGTTTCTATCTACACATGCACATATATATTTATTATATATATATATATATATATATATATATATATATATATATATATATCTACCTATCTTATATATATATTGTTATTCATCTATCAATCTATCTTAATGTTTTACTATTTATTCTATCTATCTATCTATCTATGACTTATAGTGTGTTTCTATCTGCCTAACTATCTTTCTATGTATCTTCAGATCTGAAACACAGTTTAATTTCATAAAATTCTCTATTCAAACCAACGTAAATATCAGACTTGTAAATGCTGATTTTCAGAGCAAATAAGCCACTTTTAGCTTTTAGATGAATGCTGCACACACTTCACATCTGATTGCAATCAGACATATGTAAAATCTGCAGCATTCACATCACTCGCTCTATAAAGGTGGGTAGACTGGTGAAAAGTTATTGGTTTAACAAAGAACACCTTTTCCCCACAGAAAAGATAGATAGATATGAATAGGCTGAGACCGATAGATAGATAGATAGGAATAGACTATACTATGTAGATAGATAGATAGATAGGAACAGACTGAAATAGATGGATATGGATAGGCTGAGATAGATAGATAGATAGACAGACAGACAGGTAGGAACTGATTGAAATAGATAGATAGATAGATAGATAGATAGATAGATAGATAGATAGATAGATAGATAGATAGATATAAAAAAAAAAATAAAAAGAAAGGAAGAAACTGAAAGGAAGATGAATGGACTGAAATCTTACAAAACATTTCCCACCACCCCCTGCCCCCGTCAACTAGATGTCAAAAATATTAAAAAATCTTTTGTTGTTCTTTGAAATATCTTTCATGATTTTAAAAATGCTTTTTTGTCAGCATTTTTCCTAACTCTCTGAAAGCAAGGAGTGAATAATAATGCAGGTATTCTGTATCCATTCTGGTTTTCTCCTCTTCCTGTCAATCACGACATGTGTGAGCCACCCTGAGTCAGAGTCACAACTGCCCATCTAGAGACGAAAGCCATTCCAGTTAAAGTCTGTCTATATTTGAAGCGGTATGGGTGGATATGAATGTCAATCAACTTGCACGTGAATAAATGTGTTCGGTTATAGTCTTTGCTATATTTTAGATAGATAGATATATGAGCAGGCAAAAATAGATAAGAACAGATAGATAGATAGATAGATAGATAGATAGATAGATAGATAGATAATACAAAACTGAAGAATAAAGTGAGAGATCAGATGGACAGAGATATTGTTAGAGAGATGAATTATGAACAGACTGAGATGTGAATAGAATTATATATATATATATATATATATATATATATATATATATATATATAAGTAGATTGATAGATATATAGATATGAACAGATTGAAGTAGATAGCTAAATATAACCAAATTGAGAGAGACCAGTATATATATATATATATATATATATATATAGAAAGAGAGAGACAGATATGGGCAAACTGAGGAAGAGCAAGAGAGAGAGATCAAATAGGCATAGATATTATTACATGGTTTATGAACAGACTGAGATATGAATAGAATATATATATATATATATATATATATATATATGTATGTATGTACATATGTATATACATATATCTATGTATATATCTATGTATGTATGTATATATAGCTAGCTGGCTAGAAATCTAGATTGATAGATTTTATGAATATTGAACTAGGTAGCTAGATAGATAGATATAACCAAACTGAAGAAGAGAGAGCAAGATCATATGTACATAGATATTCATAGATATATAATGATCTGACTGAGATCTGAATAGAATTTTATATATATATATATATATATATGTATATATATAGATGCATAGGTAGATGTAACCAGAGAGAGAGGATCCAATATATATATATATATATATATATATAAAAGAGAGAGAGAGAGAGAGAGAGAGAGAGAAAGAGGGAGAGAGAGATGAATGACCTGAGAAAGAATGAAAAGAAAATTCTTAAATTCCTCTGGAGAGAAAAAATGTCTAAGTTGAATGAATGAATGAATGAAGATGTAAGTCAACAATGAATGATTGCAGTGAACGAGTGACCGATTAATTGACAAATGGAAAACAGGAAGAAAGAAGCCAGTGTGCAAAGGAATCACGAGAATCAGTTGGGAAACAGTTAAAAGCAGAATCTGGTGGGTGTTTGAACTGCAACCGACACTGAGGCAGGGTAGATTTGGGTTGGTGGGAAACATAGGATAGCGGGTTTAGGAGGGAGAAAAGAAATACTGACCGGCAAGTTGTAAAATGGTTGAAGACAATAAAAGAGATGAGAAGAAAATGAGAAAAGGAGAGAGAGAGAGAGTGAAAGGCGGGAAAAAGAAAGTCAGGTAGAATGAAGGGAGAGAGAAATTGGAAGAAAGAAGAAATGAAGAGGAGAGAGTAAGAGAAAGAGGAACAAGAAAGAAAGAAAGAGTGAGGGAGTAGAAGAGTAAAGGGAGATAAAAAATGAGAGTGTGTGAGAGAGAAAGATGAAGAAGAAGAAGAAGCATAAAAGAAGGTCAGATAAAAAGAAAGAGAGAGAGTAAAAGAGTGAGAGAAAGAATGAAAGAGACAACAGAGAGAAAGAGAGTGTGAAACAAGAAGGAGAGTGAACAAAGAGAGTGGGAGAAATAGAGGAAGAGAAAATAAAAGATGGAGTGAGATTAAGAGAGAAGTAGAAAAATGAGAGCGAGAATGGTGAGAGAAAGTGCAGAGAGAGAAATCGGAAGAAAGACTAAGAGGTAGAAAGAGAATGAAAGAGGAGCAAGAAAAAAGAGATAGGGAGGAAAAATGAGCAAAGAGAGAGAGAAAGAAAAGGAAGCAGTCTAAAAGATGAAGAGGGAGTGAAAGAGAAGTAAGAGAGAAAAAGAGGGAAAGAGAGTAATAGAAAGAGGGGGAAAGACTGGTGAAAGAAAGAAAGAAAAGAAAGAAAGAGTAAAATAGGCAGAAAGAGAGTGAACGAAGAGAGTGCTAGAAATAGAGGAAGGGAAATAATAGATGAAGAAAGATTAAGAGAGGGAAGGGAAAAAATGAGAGAGAAAAAAGAGAGAAAAACAGGAAGAAAGACTAAAAGAGAAAGAGAGTGAAAGAGGAGCAAGAAAGAAAGAGAGAGGGAGAGATAAAGACAAAGAGAGAGAGAGGGAGAAAGAAAGGGATAGAGTCTAAAAGATGAAGAGAGAGTGAAAAAGGAATAAGAGAGAAATAGAGGGAAGGAGAGTAAAATGAAGAGTGAATGAAAGAGAATGAAAGAGACAAAAGAGCTAAGGTTAATGTCCTCGTCCAGGCATGGGCAGCCTTTTTCAAGCAGTGGGGCACATGATCTATCGCTGATCACAAGGCAGGCGGCACTACTAAAAAGATTCAAGGTAATTTTTCATATTAGTTACCTCAGCGATCTTCACTATAGCATACCATATCCGTATACATATACCTTAGAAATGAAAGATTTTTCTATAATTAAAAAAATGAAGTCTTTGTATAATATTATCACTGATGACAGTGGGGTTAATGCATATCACTGCACGTGATTTATTTCTAATTTATTACTTTGAAAATAAAAAAAGGAAATTTCTTCTCCAGATAAAAAAATTATGAATGTTTCTGGTTTCAAAAGCAAAAGATGTTTACACTTTTGATCTTCCATAGTGAAAATTGCCAATGTTTTTTGTTAATCATTTCACCCCAAGCAATGCAATAAAGCCACTAAGACCCCCAGTAGTTACTGAATGTGAAAGAAAAAGAGAAACATTATTAAGGAATAAGAACAGTAAAAGATCAGGAATTAAGAAGACAGAAGATAACGATTGATTTTGCATTTAAATTTTTGAAGATCAAAGTTGCCTGGAAAGCATGAAGCCAGAAGAGAGAAAATAAACTGTTAGCAAAGAAGTTACATCGAACCAATTCAACTCTAAAAATAATGAGACCTTGCTACCAATCTAGTACTGCAATTAAATTCATAAAGTCTAGGTAACTAACATAAAGGAAAATTCATCAGAACAATTACTATGAAAGTATTTATAGAAAAGACACAGTGAAGATTGCAGTGATGAAAAAGTGACTGAAGCCGGGATTTTTTTTTGGTTTGGTTTACGGCCTATCAACCTCAATGGGTTTATTTAATGCCAACAAGATTTTTACTGCTTGTAATATTTTTTTCAAAAATGTATTGCTGGCAATATTTTTTTTTCCAAATATATTGTTGGTAATTTTTTTTTTTTATCCAAAATGTATTACTGGTAATATTTTTTTTTCAAAAATGTATTGCTGGTAATAATTTTTTTTCTTCAAAAATTCATTGCTGGTAATAATTTTTTACAAAAATGCATTGCTGGTATTAAAACCTATTTTTACACTTTTGACCCCACTTTTGGGGTTAACTATTTTCCCATAGCTGGGACCCTAACAGGTGCTACCACCAGGGTCAGGGTGGACCTGGGAACATCAGCAATTAAAAGGTGGTTCCATGCTCCTCAAAACCTCCTGATCAGAGGTCTTGCTGTTGGATGTAGTTTATTGTCTTACCCAGGATGCTGAGGGGTGGGGGTTATTGCCTCACCCCAAGCAAGATGATAAAAGCCACTAGGATGCAAGAAGGTTACTGAGAGTGAAAGGAACAGAGAGGACAACAAAAAGAACAGGAATTAAGGAAACAGAAGATGACAATTGACATTGCATTTACATTTTTGAAGATCCTAGTTGAAGGAAAGCAAGAGTGTTCCACATGTGAGAAGTGCGAGAGAAGAAACTGTTAGCATAGAACTTATGGTTATATATAGCAATTTAAAATGAAGAGACCTAGCTGCCAATCTAGTACTGAGATCAAATTTGTAAAGTCAAGATACCAAAGAGGAAAGCTTATCAGAATAATTACCATGAAAATATTATTAGAAAAGGAACAGAGAAGCTATGTTATGGCAATATGAAAATGAATAAAGCCAAGATGCCAGATCAGGACCAATAACATTGCAGATTCTTCTTTGAATTTTATCAAGAATCTCTAAATATAAAGCAGGAACACCAGACCATGTTTTAAAATGATGAAAAATGTTATTTTCATTGAAAGTTTACAAATTTCATGAAACATTGTACTTAATCATTGTTTATGTATGAAAGAGTGTGTGATTGAACAGGTGAGAATGAAACAAAATAAAATTTTGTGAAATGTCTATTTTCCTTATGAAATTATGCATGTCATTCAGATAGATCAAATGGGCTGCATATGACTTGCAGGCCACAGTTTTCCCATAACTCACCATAATTCAGTATCTCTCTATATTTCTGAGATGAGGTATTATGTACATTATTTACATTATTTGGACTATTGTCCTCATTTTTGTTGCCATATTCATTACGTTTTGGCTGTTGTACACTCTGGCCTTCTTCAGGTGGTTGGAATGTCAAACTGAACCCTTTATGTCACTCACTGGGGTGTCATCAAGGACACATGGCACAGTGGATAATGTCGTTACTTAGATCCAGTGACAGGACCCAAAGAGTGTGAGTTCATAATTATTAACCTATCAAATAAAACTGAATGAATTTCTTTTTACAATAATGTTTACCCTCTGCAATGCTCAAGAGTCAGTCAAGGCAGAGGGTTAGAGAGTAAGAGGCACTGTTGTAAGCAAGGTGATAATGTCACCAACATATAAGAAGCCATCAGAAGTAAAAGAGAAGGAAAAGGATTTAGAAGCAAACAAAAACCTGATCCTAAGCAGGAAACAAGGATAAACCTCCACTACAGTTCAAAAGACTGGGGAGGAGTGTGAACTGGATGATAGAAAAACCTATCTACTCCTATTAAATTATTGACAATTCCTTACATTCACTTACATGCAAATACTTTTGAGAAAGCCATGAATTCAGCTCTTCTCCCCGAGCTATGGGTTAAATAGCAAAGCAGGCTGGTATCTTCAGCCTTGGTTGGCAAGCAACTTATAAGAAAGACAAATCTAAATTTGAAACCAGTTGGCTATGGGGGCTAGCAACTTTGTCTTGTAAAACCACCATAGCAACACCTAGTGTTGTTGAGAGCTGTGGCTCCATATCCCCCATTCGAGTATGAGAATTAAGTGAGTGTTAGTGAGTAAATATTAAGTGCCTGTACAAATCTCCAATGCTTTTTATTTAAAAAGCTATCCTTTCTAGCATATATTCAATCCTTAGTTTTCAAAAGAATAAAGGAAAGTATTCTTCAAAGAGACATTTTAAAATTTTTCACTCATATAATGATTAAATAAAGTTTGGAGACTTCAACACTCACAAGGACAAGAGAAGCAGAGGTAAGCAGTAGGTAATCTACTTGTCAAGGTTGAGTAAATAAACAAAACAAAGACTCCCCACAAAGACAATGAAGGTTCATAGTAATTTCAAATTTAAGCTGATGTGTATATTCCAATTATATTCCAGATGTTTCCTATTTTTGTTGTAGTACTTCTTGTTATTGCCAGCCTTCTCTCTTGGTCTCCCACATACAGCTGCCCTGGGTATTGCCCAGGTAAGCAATTATATTTAATTAAATAATCTTAATTCCAAATAACCTTTTTTTTTGTTTCTTTTTTTTAAATCATTGATTGATTATTGATTTGCTTTAAAAAGGATTGACGTTCAATCTTCAATTTCAAAACTTTTTTTACCTTTAATGGAGTAGTTTTACCGAGAATTCAATAATTTGCTTTCTGTGTATCATTTTAAGCATTATTTTTAAGATCTTTAATAAATCAGCATTTTTGAAATGAGGAATATATGTGCGCAAGTTTGAATTATATCAGTTTCCCAAGTAGGTAGAACATTTCTCTATGTCTCTCTCGCTCTTAGGTGAGCATGGTTCTCTACAGCTTTCTGTCTTTTGTTGGTCTCCCCAATACTTTCTTCTTTAAGACTTCACTTTGTCTTTGTGTTACTTGTTGATTAATTTCTGTTTATCCCTTCTCATGCGTTCTATGGGCCCTATGGGTGTTAAATTCAGCAAACCTTCTTTCCTTTCTCATTAGGTGTTCCAAGAATTTCAGCTGTCTCTTTCTAGTTGTTAATCACAGTTTCTTTGTAGATCTTATTCTCCTTAAAACTTCTTCATAATGAGGAAGGAGGGCTTGGAAAATCTGATACTCACAGGACAGATTAAGAACAAGAGGCACAGAGGAAAACAACACATAACCTACTTAGTGAGCTTGACTAAATGGATGGCAAAACAGAGCATAGGAGAAATAACAGAAAGACAAAGTTTATTAAGAGCTATAAGGAACAGGAAGTTGTGGAGAGCCATGATCGCCTACAACTTGAGGGGACACAGCGTATAAAAAATATCCCATTTGCTTTTTCTATAAATATTTTCATGGTAATTGATCTGATAAGCTTTCCTCTTTGTTATCTCAACTGATTGATTTGTTTAACAGCATATCAATTCCATTTAATGCTAAAATTATTTAAAAAATACATTTTTGTTTTTGTTTCTGTTTTATGGAAATGCAGTAATTCAAAATATTTATGGTAGTTATTTGCACTTAATGCAACTAATTAATTTACCAATTGTAGATCAATTCCATCTGTTGCCACAAGTTTTCCTTAGTGTTCTACTTACACCATATAGAGAAAAGCATGTGATTATGTGAGAAATCAAGAAAATTTAAGGAGATTGTGAACTACAAAGAAAATTTTGGGGACACATATGGAAGGAAAAGAATACCTTTGGGAAAGATATCAATCCTCTTCTTCTCCCCCAGTTATAGGTAAATAGCAGGACAGACTGGGTTCTATAGACTGGGATGGCAACTGGTCTACTGCAGAAAGAAATGGCAACCTACTGCAGGAAAAAAATCTAGTTGTCAGTTATGTATGAAAAGACACATGATCGCCTAAGCATGTATCACACATGGCACATAACTGACTGATTGTTGGGAGCAACAAAAGATAGGAGGTTTTGGAGAGCCATGATCAATAACATTATAAAGGGACATATCCTGTAGAGAGAGCTCACTAACACCAGACTTTTTACTATATTAAATTCCAGGTTGATGTTTTCTCAGAAATCTCATCCTTTTTATTTTCTTTGTGAATATTTTAAAGTCTTACACATAGATTAAGTGGTTGATTTTTTTTAATCTTTTGATTAATAAATATGTCTTTCATGTTTCAATTTCTGTATCCTACACTATTTACATTATTCAGACTATTGTCCTCATCTTTGTCACCATATTTATCACAACATTTCGGCCCTTCGGTATCTCTCTATATTTCTGAGATGAGGTATTATGTACACTATTTACATTATTCGGACTATTGTCCTCATCTTTGTCGCCATATTTATTACCAATCTTTCAGTAAATGTAAATAGTGTACATAATACCTCATCTCTGAAATATAGACAGATACTGATATTCTGTATCGTATTAGAATTCTGCCTGTTTCTTTATTCCTTAAAACTAATGCAAAAAATAGGCTCTAGATTTGAATTTCCACATTTGCATTTATTAACCAATCAACGATGTTATTTAAAAAAAAATAAAATAGCGTTCAAAATATTTATATATTAGCATCAAATAATCCACAGTTTGATATGTCGTTAAACAAAAAGGATCAAATAACTAATTATCATACAAGGAAGTACATGATTCCTGTGATGCTTTGTCATCAGATTAGACCCAAAATACTGTACCTATGGACTATAACAGGTTTGTCCCAATCCTTATAAATACAGTGGAATATGGGGGATTCATTGTGGTCATCCATGGTATGCTTGCAACTTCTCTGTCTTCGAGCAGTGAGGATTCCCAGGGCAAAGTCTTTTTGTGGAAGACAGCTACCCGACCCCCGTTTTTGCGGGGTCTATGGTGAATTTTTGACTGAGCCTATGGGCTCAGTTCACCCCACATTAAATTTGACCTTGTGCCACACTGACTGTGTGGGGCCATTAGTGGATATCTTAACTGTGGTCTTCCACTGTGTGCTTGTTAAACTCTCTGCCTCTGGGCAGAGAGGAACCCAGATGAGGTGATATCAAAGGGCTGAGCCTCGTCTGGGGATTGTAGACATCTCTGGGCTGGAGCTGCTCAATCCTCACTCTCTGGCATTGATAGGGGTTTAAAATTGTTTATGTGGTTTTATAGATGAAGACATTTTCCACTCTACAACCTCTTTTCCCACAGGCACAACATCACAAGGCCCTCACTACTCTATCACTATTTCCAGGGTAAATATTCAGATAAAGTCCATCCTTTAGTTTCACCAGTTAAGACCTTTACAGTTGGGACATGTTATGTTGCTTCCACAAAGTCGATTCACCCACATTTCCCCCATATTCCAAATTCCACTGCGCATTTCTGAAGAACTGCTATTTTGGGGAAAGATTCTCATGTAGATGCTTTTCTGGATACTAAAATCTTAACCTCTTCAACTAAACTTCTCTCATTTAACCACCATAGAGAAATGTCCCTGCCCTGACATCAGCATGGTTGACGCTGTGAGAGCATCTCACTGTGCCTTCTTGGCCTCATGTTTTCAACTGACTAAGTAGAACAACTACATTGAATCAATATCTGCATCTACTGCAAGGAAAGTTAGTTCACTGTGTTGTGCCAGAAAATATTTTTCGGCAGACTCTATCTTACAAATTTACAAATCGACCATTCGTCCTTGCATTGAATACTGTTGCCATATCTGGTCTGGTGCCCCTGCTGGTCATGTCGAGGTTCTCAACAAAATCAAAAGAAGGATCTGTAATGTAATCAATCCTGAATTGACTTCTTGACTTCAGACACTTTCTCACAGATGTGATGTGGCTTCCCTCTGTCTTTTCTACAAATATTTTCATGGCTACAGCTTTGAAAAGCTTCTTTCTCTCATGCCCCAGCTACATGAATTTAAGACTGCTACTATATTGCCATCTAGGTCCCACCTTTTTACTGTTGAAAAGTTAATTGCTATCTTCCATTGCTTTGATCCCTGTCCTTTTTTCCTTTCTTCAGTTCTCTCTACACCCACTTTTTTCTCTCATTTTCACTCTCCGTAACCCTCTGCATGCTAGTGACACTCCTGCATTGGTTGGGGTAAAATGCTTAAAAAAAAAGATCAAGGGTCAATCATTATCTATCCTCCTTATCCTCATAATTTCACTTTTTCCATTCATATCACACACCTCATCCACACATTTTTATTTTAATGGTAACATTCTACTTTGAGTGGTTCTAATTTTGTATTAGATGAACTTCAGTATTAAAAAAAAAAAAAAATACTTTTTGTTAATTGTCATTGTGATTTGTTCATGTATAAATGAAATTGGCTCTCCAAATCTCAGCCAATGAGTACATATCTAGAATCCTTATTTAATTCTGATTTTACAAGCATGAATTTAGTTGTTGATGTGTAGAAAACTTTGTTTTGGACTGAAATCAACTTTTTTTTATCAGTGCAAGTTTCAAATGACTTATTAGGTCGATATAAATATCCCCAGTGTCAGCTTTTGCGTAATATTAAATCTTAAAGTGTCTATGGTGCTTACTCGGCGCTTTATTGATTGTACAATCAGGCAGTGTTTTCTGGCCTCAGAAAAATTCTACATTAGGAAAATGTGTTTGATACAAATTTCTGAAAAAGAAAATCTCCCAGTGTTTCTCTTGCACAACACAAAAAAATGCCATTTTGAGCCAAACTATTCATAATGAAAAACGTCTATGCATTGAATATTGCTATCATAACTGGTCAGATGCTCCTACTACACACATATATATATATATGTATGTATATGAAGAAATATAGTCTTAAGGTGTGCTATATTTATGGGATAAAGTGCTCAATATCAGAGATAGAGCGTGTGTAAATATAAAAGTGAACATTGAAGTCAACACTAGCATAAAACAGCCTGTTGTCTCTGATTTCAATGTTCACTTTATATATATATATATATATATTATATATATATATCTTGAAATTCTTGACAAAATCCAAAGAAGGATCTGTAATGTAATCAATCCTGACCTCTCAAATTCAGCCACTTTCCCACTATTGTGAAATGGCTTTCCTCTGTTTTTCTACAAATATTTGCATGGCAATTGTTCTGATAATTTTTGATCCCTGGTCTCTCAACTGCAGGAATTTAAGCATGTAACTAAATTGGTAACTAAGTCCCACTATTTTGCTGTTAACTAACTAGATGAAACTATCTCTTCTATTTTAATAGTTCCTTTTTTTGACCGTGGAACTTTGTTCTAATGTGTGTTCAGAATGTTATATCAGATATTAGTACTGAAAAAAGTTAGTATAGATTCATTTTTGTCTACATCAAATACTACTACAGTATTTGGCCTTTTACTTCTGCTTTATATCTTGAGTACTTAACAAAATTCAAAGAAAGCTTTCTAATATAATCAATACTGACCTGGCATCTAGACTTAAGTCACTTTCTCACCGATATGAAGTAATTTATTTTTTCTAAAAATATTTTCATGGCAACTACTCTGTTGAACTTTTTTTCCCTAGTGGCTTAACAACATGAATTTAAGTGTGTTACTAGATTGGCAGGTAGGTCTCACTGTTTTACTGTTGAACTAGCTAGATGCAACAGTCTGTTCTTTTCTAACAGTTTCTTTTCTTGCACTTCTTACTTGTGGAACTCCCTTTTGATTTCTTGCTTCCCTGCCACCTACAATCTTCAAAAATTTAAATGTAGCATCAATCACCATCTCCTGTCTTCCTGTACCCTGTTCTTTTATTGTCCTTTCTCCTCACTTCTCCTCAATAAAGTTTTCTCATTCTGTATCTGTCTATATTTCTGAGATGAGGTATTATGTACACTATTTACATTATTCGGACTATTGTCCTCATATTTGGCGCCATATTTATTACAACGTTTTGGCTGTTATATGCTCAGGTGGTTGGAATGTCGAACTGAACCCTTTATTTTGTTCACTGAGGCAGGCTGTTCTAGTTCCACATGCCACAATTTAATAGATGTCAGTTATCAGTTATCTCTTGTTAATTCCCCTCTCTAAGTTCTCCACTGCCTTAAAGCATACACATACATTTTCCCCACTCTGTATATATATATATAGTGGGGGAAAATGTGTATATATATATCCTAGACATTGAGTTCTACCTGGATCCCTCCTCTTGGAAAATTTTTTTTCTGAAAATATACATGTATGGGAATTTTTTATATATATTTTGCATATGTATGTATATTTTCCACTAATAATATCTATATATATATATATATATATATATATATATATATATATATATATATAATTGGGGTAAAATGGGTATATATATATATGCATGTGTGTGTGTGTGTATATATATATATATATATATATGCATATAGTGGGGAAATGTATATATATATACAGGGTGTCCATAAAGTTCGTGAGCACTTTAAAGTTATAAATTTTTTAAAGTGCAACAAACACTTTATGGACACCCTGTATATATATATATATATATATATGTTGTGTATTTAGGCAGCAATCCTTCTTTCATTTTATGACAGACAAAGTTTTTATTTAGTTTTTTTATACAATTTCTCATGTAATCTAATAATTTTTTCTTTTCAGATGATAAATTATATAAAAACTGTCCAAATATTCTTTTTTATCCGAAAAATTTCGGCTATACATTTAGCCATTTTCAAGGATTAAATATTTTAACTGTTAAATAAGAAATAGTTTATTGCATGTACGTATTTATATAATGTTTTCATTTTTCAAAGCATGGTCAGGATATTGTGTCCATGTTCAAAGTTAATATTATTAAGTGTTGTTTTTTTGTTTTTTTATTAATAAGGCTTCCATTATTTTTAGCCTTTTTTTTTGCATGTAGATGATACTATTATATTAGTGTTGTCAACATGTATATTAAGAATAGTGTCTGGTAGGTCTCCATGAATATTTAAATGAGATCTAATTGAGCTATAGTCAGAAAGTGTATATATATATATATATATATATATATATATATAAAAGAAAAGAATTATAGTGGTTCCAACGAGAAAATGTATATTAAAAGAAGAGAGGTATATATATAATGTGGATTTTTTAAAAAAAATATATTATGCTTTATTTTCCATAATTTTATTACACAATTTTCTGGTCTCGCCACCGTCTTCAGGTAAAGGGCGGAGATTTTCACATATTATCAAAAATAATTAATTTTTTCCTTTATGTTTTTTGATGTTAAATATTCTCAATATGAGACATTCTCTGTTTGTGTGTTAGTAATCCAAATGTCTTTTTTGAATTGGCAATGAAGAGTTCTGTGTGAAGGGTCATAAAACAATTAAGATTGGTCCAAGAGAAATGATGAATTACTTATCAGTATTTTATCTTTTAATGTTTTAATGATCCCTCTGTGTTCTTAGATCTGTTTCCATTTTCATGTGTTTCTGTCAGCATGCATGTATATATGCGTGTGTATTAGAAAGACATTCAGATTACTAACACAAAAACAGAGAATGTCTCATATTGAGAATATTTAACATCGAAAAACATAAAGGAAAAAAATTAATTATTTTTAATAATATGTGGAAATCTCCACCTTTTACCTGAAGATGGTCACGAGACCAGAAACACATGTAGTAAAATTATGGAAAATAAAGTATAATATTGTTATATCTCGTGCAAGATATAATAAACAAAGTAACCGCAGTGTTGGTTTTCAATAATAGGTTTATAATCGGATGTAGGTGTGTCAAATAGAGAGACAGAGTCGGGCGTATGCTAACCTCAATAGGTGTTAACAAACGAAGACTTTTCGACTGTCCACTGTGGTCATACTTAATCGGCAACCAATCCGTCCATTATCATGAATGGGGAAGTTGGGTTATATCATCACAACAAATATATTTTTAAAAAATCCACATTACAACCAAAACGTTTGCGGTACCTCTCTTCTTTTTATATATATATATATATATATATATATATATATATATATATATTATATATATTTTTATTTAAAAATATGATTCCAACACTCTACATAAGAGGTCTCATGTTTCAAAACAAGAGCCGAAAACTTCAATATAATTATTTGAATTAAATTGAATTAAAGTAAGCTTTGTTCCATCTTCAAGCGAAATTTTCTTTGGAATAACTAATTTCTGAAATTTACGTGTTTTAATAGTATATTCATAATTGAAAGCAAAATTTCCATGGTAACAGCCAGGGCGAATTGTTTAAATAGGTAGGGGTGTTGGGTGTTAATAATTTGTACCAGTATAGAGTTACTTTCATAGTTGTCAAGTCAGGGTAAGGTGGGGGTGTCTAAATTTAAAACGGAAGATGTTTTCGCCTAGTCTGGTTTACATGTCTATGGAGATTTATTTATTTTTTTTATTTTATTTCTTTATGAAAGGGATTTGTGTATATAAAAACTGCCATAACATTTGTTTTTTGACAACTTCATAAATGGTTATCTTTTTTTGTAGGGTATTTAAACTATTTATTTGGTCTATGGATTATAAAAGTTATTTTATTGTATGTTTGTTTTTAAGCTAATTATTCAATGCATAAATTTGATGATGTCGGCAAAAAACCGTTAACTCATGTCTATTGTTTAATAGATTTTTATTATTTAGAAACTTAATAATGTGCAGTTTCTCATGGAGGCACAAAGGGCATGGGTCATCCCAAGCTTTACAAGTTCTAGTTTTGTTTATATTTATGCTCTACTTTTGTATCGAGCCCTTTTTTAAAAAATAATAACAAAAATACTAAAGAACTTTGGATTATTTACCCAACCAGTTCTTTCCTATTTTCTATATATTTTCACACACACACACACACATATATATATATATATATATATATATATATGATATAATAACATCTTATTTCATGAATAGAACAGAATAGTTTACAGAAAAGAAATGACAAACATGTTTTGTTCTCAGAGAAAGACATTTACAAAATTATAAACACGTATTTACATTAGTTCAATGCAGAGTAACTATAACACACAACAAGCAGTGTGAAAAGAAAACAAAAATAGAGAGCCTTACTTGTAATAATCTCCAAAGGGAATTGAGTCTGCTAGAGATTCTTCTGTGTTTCTGGAGAAAACATATTTATGATTCCAGATTCGAGTGGGCTCGGGAAGGCAGATTTAGCCTCCATTCAGGCAAGGCAATGGGTCTCGTCATTGCTTAAAAGCAATTGCTTAGCTTTACTCCTAGTTTTACTCGAAATTGAATTGAATACAAGAGTTCATAATGTTTATAATTTTCCTAAAAGGTACAATTCAATAAATACAGAATTCAAATCTATAATCTTTTATTGGTGTCAAAAGTTCCATTTAGGTCTTCAAATCCATAATATCTTGTTGGGTCAAAGGCTCCAGTTAGGTCTTCTGAAATAACTAGCTTAAAATCTAACCCATAGGACAGCTTTTCAACTAGTTGAAAATATACTTTTATATGACTGGTATTGAAATTTACTTCCATCTACCAATACTGACAATGGATATAGTAGACATTATGCATCCACTGCCTAGATAGGTAATCAAATTTTGAGAAAATGGATTGCCACTCACCCCTACTTTACTTTAACATCATGACATACTAGCAATAAAACCACCATTGAGATAATTGATGAAGAGATAGAGTGCAATGAAAGTTGGGTTCATGCCTTTATTAAGAATTAGAATTTGAATACAGATGAATAGTGATGACAAAAGTTAGGAGAAGAATTAATACATTTACTTGAAAAAAAATTAGACAGATTTTTAATCTTTTTTCTTCTTCATGTTTGCTGTGAGCAGTAACACATGTTGACTCTTAGCAACATCACTACTTGACCAACCAGGAGTTCTTCAGTGAATGTCAACAAAAAGAGAAGCTTTGTTCAACCATGATTTAAAGCCACTTATATTTTCCTGTATTTATAAATTCCAGGCAGGGTTTAATAATTGAGAACAATATCCAAACCTGTTCAAAGAACAACCAAGACCTTCACGACAGTGGAGCTGGCCACTTATATACTGTGCTCTTTCCAAAAGTGCCTGTGCGAGACTCGCTGACATTTGCATCTCATTTTTGTCTTTGTCACTAGTCTGAGTGGCCCTGTCAGGTCCAGAAGTGCTTTTTGTATTGGTGGTCAGTACAAGGAGGAATAATATGAACAGATGCTTACATTGGGCGATCAAGAACAAGCCAACCATGTGAAGTGGACAAAGCCAGTTGGCTCTTGGCTGAAGGATTATTTAGAGGTGAAGTTGTTCTGAAATGACAACATCTGAGCAGGATTCCGCACAATAAGTCACCAATGTTTAAAATGGTTATTTAACATTGCTCAAGTTCACTAGAACAGATTTTATTAAAGATTCTCTCTCTCTCCTTCTCTCTCTCTCTCTCTCTCTTATTATCTATCTAACTCTGTTTTTATCTCTTTCAGTCTGTTCTTATTTATCACAATTTGTTCTTATCTAATTCAGTTTGTTCATAGCTATTCATCTATTTCAGTCTTTACTTTATCTATGTTTATATCTATTGATCTACTCAAAACTTTTCATATCTAAATTTGTTCATATCTATCTATCTATCTATCTATCTATCTATCTATCTATCTATCTATCTATCCAAAAAAACTGTTCATATCTAAATTTGTTTATATCTATCTATCTATCTATCTATCTATCTATCTATCTATCTATCTATCCAAAACTGTTCATGTCTAAATTTGTTTATATCTATCTATCTATCTATCTATCTATCTATCTATCCAAAACTGTTCATATCTAAATTTGTTTATATCTATCTATCTATCTATCTATCTATCTATCTATCTATCTATCTATCTAAACTCTATCTATTTGTTTATATATCTATCTATCTATCTATCTATCTTATCAGTCTATCTATTCAAAACTGTTCATATCTATTTATTTATAGTCTGTTCATGTCTATGTGTGTATGTATCTATTACAGTCTGTTCATATCTATCTATCTATTTATTATAGTCTTTGTATCTATGTATCTCTGGGTCTGTTCATATATATATATATATATATATATATATATATATATATATATATATATATATATATATATATATATATATATATTAGTCTGTTTCTATCTATCTACACACACACACATATATATATATATATATATATATATATATATATATATATATATACATATATATAATATCTACTTATATATATATTTGTTATCTATCTATCAATCTATCTTAATGTTTTACTATTTATCTATCTATCTATCTATCTATGACTTATAGTGTGTTTCTATCTGCCTAACTATCTTTCTATGTATCTTCAGATCTGAAACACAGTTTAATTTCATAAAATTCTCTATTCAAACCAACGTAAATATCAGACGTGTAAATGCTGATTTTCAGAGCAAATAAGCCACTTTTAGCTTTTAGATGAATGCTGCACACACTTCACATCTGATTGCAATCAGATATACATAAAATCTGCAGCATTCACATCACTTTTGATTACTTCCTAGTCTATAAGATAATACAGAAATCTTTCATAAATTTAACATAGTTTATGAGAAGAAACAATAAAACATGTAAGACATATAACAGATATGGGTTATCATTTCACAGGGACAGTTTTCTGTGCCTTCCTGGCCTCACTTTTTCCACTGACCTGAGGTGGAACAACTATATTGAATCAATAGCTGCATCTATCGCAAGGAATGTTGGTTCTCTATGTCATGCCAGATGGTTTTTCTCATCTGAGTCCATCCTACACATCTACAAATCTACCATTCGTTCATGCATTCAATATTGTTGCCATATATGGTCTGGCGCCCTTGCTGTTGATCTTGAGATTCTCAATAAATTACAAAGACTGATCTGTGATCGGTCCTGACTTGGGATTTCAACTCCAGTCACTTTCCCGCAGATGTGATGTGGCTTCCCTCTGTCTTTTCTACAAATATTTTCATGGATACTGCTCTGATGAGCTATTTTCCCTGGTGCCCCAAGTGCATGAATTTAAGCATGCTACTAGGTTGGCATCTAGGTCCCACCCTATTTTTATTGAAACAATTAAATGTACCAGCCTCTTCTACTCCAATACCTTGTTCTTTCACACTTCCTGACAGTGGAACTCCCTTCCTCTTACTTGCTTCCCTGATAACTATGATCTTCAAAAGGTTTGTCAATTATCATCTTCTGACACCTTGATATCAATTCTTCTTTTTATCCTTTCTTCAATCACCCGCCACCATACTGAGTCTTTTCTCTAATTTTTATTCTCTGTAACCCTTTCCATACTAGAGGCACTCCCACCTTTCTTAGGGTGAATGCTTAAAAAATATATGATTTTCTTTTTTCTTATTTAAAATTTTTTCAGCCAAATATATGTTGATGCATGAGCATAGCTGAGCTTATTCAGTTTTTCATTGTTGTTGTTTTTGAAATATCCTATATTGTAATAGCAGTTGCTTTTTTTTTTAGGAAAGGATATTTATTGTATGATCCTAGGTATAAATGACCTAGAAATCAGTGCACTTTCTATATGTTTTGCTAACCAAGTCAACCTCATTCAATTTTCCATCACTATTGTTTTTAAATAACCTACATTGTAATAGCAGTTGTTTTGTTAGGAAAGGCTATTTGTTTAATGATTTTGAGCATAAATCTACTATGGAAGATTCAGAAATTAGTACACTTTCTATACATTTTCACTTTCTCTTAGCTGATAATATATAATTATTATATATTCTTATTATTTTTATATTATATGACAGTACAAGGGGCTGCTAAAATATCTCCTCCTGAATCCCTCTGATGGTAATGCCCTAGTTGGTAATCCACTCCTGTTTTAGATTATTAAATAAATAAAAAACAAGAAATAAAAACAAAAAAAAAAAAATTTGAAATCCCCCCTCCTGGAGAGGTATCCCCCCGGTTGAGAAGTCTTGTTGTAGATTCTTAGTAATAATAATTTAATAATGTGTGAAGTGGCGAGTGGTAATCATGGGAAAAAGGATTTGATGGGAAGCCAAAAGGGATGCAATACAATTTCTTTTTCCACAGCTTTGGTGTTATGCGTAGCAACTTGTCCAACCTCAATGAATAAGACATGTTTTCCCATTTAAGTACCCTTCTGTCAGATTAACTAAAGATTAGGCAAGAGTAGCTCCCAAGAACAAAGACGTCAGATCCTGAAGAGAAGAAGGATTAAGATTACGGTGAACAAGATGTCCATTAGTTTCAAAACCTATCAACAAATATAAAAATAATGTTTGCTGTTTTGAGTGAGTGCCAATGTTTTGCTAAAAGTTGCCAACATACACACTTGCAGACACACACATATGCAAGAATAGAAATAGTGTATACAGGCACAAACAGACATACACAAACATACACATATTTTGTCACTTCAAATTGTTATTTTTAGTGGATACCCACATTTAAATAGTCTCCTCATTTATTTTTTTTTTTACACAGTATTTTATTATTGATTACCAGCATAAATACAGAGCGGTAGATGAAAATTAAATATTAATTTATTCAGGAAATTTACTAATTGTTAAATCCAGAGGGTACCTGAAAAATTAAGGCTTACAGTGTAGATAGACATAAGCAGTGTGGATATAGGAATAATCACAATATGGGGACTGACAGTTTTGCAAACTAATTGATTTTCAGATCATATATATATATATATATATATATATATATATATATATACACAATAGAAAATATTCATCTGCTAAAATAAGCTTATTCCCATATAAGATGATTTGGGATTTTATTGTGCATTAATTATTTGCTCTGTAATAATAAATACATTGAGTTCTTTTTGTGGATCAGTTTTAATATTTTATATTACTAGGATCCACTTGGATTATATACCAACAGATTTGTTACCTGGACTCAATCATCAGGCAGCCTGATGATTGCATCTAGCATGAAACACCCTGTTGCCTCTGAGTGTTGACTTCAATGTTCACTTTTGTATTTATACATTATCAAGTTTCTAAATAATGAAAATTTATTAAAACATAGACATGAGTTAACGGTTTTCTGTCAACATCAACAAATTTTTCGCATTAAATAATTAGCATAAAAAATAATTAAATTTCATGCTCTAATAAAAGGTTTAAAAGCTTAACCCAATCATAAGATAGAAAAACCCTTTATGAAGTTGTCAAAAATACAAATTGTAGTTCAGTGCAACGCGTTTAAGTACGAAACAGCCCTTTAGAAAAAAAAAATAAATAAAAGGATAAAAAAATAAATAATAGATAAATAGATAAAGTAAAACAAAATTCTCTAGACACTTAACGACATATTATGGTGCCAAAAGCTATCTTTCGGTGTGACTGACCAGACGATGTGTGCACATGAATGCCATCATTCACTTTGAACTGGATACACCCACCCTACCTCGGCTTGACTTCTTTCCAAAGGTGACTGATATGTTGATAAAAATTATCTATTAGGCCTTTTACCAAAATGGTCGCCCCAGCCATTTCCATAGTAATTAATTTTGCAAATGAACATGCTTATAAAGATGCATAAATTTCAAGATTGGTTATTCCTAAATCTTTGCTTGAGGATGAAACAGGGCTTGATACTTTAACTCTATTTAACTTTAATAATTATATTGAGGTTTTCAGCTCTCGTTTTTGAAACATGAGACCTCTTATGTAGCGAAGGAATCATATTTTTAAAAAAATAATTATAATTTAAGCTCTACTTCTGTATGGAGCACTGTTTTTTAAAAATAAAAACAAAAATACTAAAGAACTCCGGATTATTTAGCTAACATGTTCTTTCCTATTTTTTTACACATCTGCACACACACACACACACACACACACACACACACATATATATATATATAAAATTATTTATTTAAAAATATGATTCAAACTCGCAAGTTGGAATCATATTTTTAAATAAATAATTATATTTATGCTCGCGAGTTGGAATCATATTTTTAAATAAATAATTATATTTATGCTCTACTTTTGTATCGAGCACTATTTTTTAAAAATAATAACTAAAATACTAAGGAACTTTGGATTATTTACCTAACCAGTTCTTTCCTATTTTCTGTATTTTTCATGTATATATATATATATATATATATATATATATATATATATATATATATATATATATTATTATTATTATTATTATTATTAAAGGTAACATATTTTTTGTGTCAATTTAATTGATCAATTTTTCTAAATTACAAATAATCCTTCTCAGGCAAATTCCATCAGAAATTGTCCAAAATTCATGTCATAAGAAAGTACACAAAAGATGTTTCAAGCTTATAACTTTCTTAAGTCATCATCAGGGTAGGTACAGATAAAGTGCTATCAGACAACACATTGATAAGCAGATAAGAGTCATAGTAACATTAGACTGCTACTTGCAAACAATACCGAAATACTAGTAAAATCAAATGGTAGAAACAGATTTACAATCCTCAAAGCAATACTAATACTACTACAACAGCCATCAATAAATAAAAATGATTATAACTTAAGAACCCGAATCGTCAAATGTATATAAAAAAAGCACACATCACTTACATCACAACATACTTTACCTACGTCATTACATTACTCATTAGTTCTATAAAGCTCACCAATTGGCCCTACTTACACTTATGATGATTTAAGAAAATCAAAAGACAATATTCCTTGTACTTTTTTCCGAAATGAACTCCAGTCAATTTCTGACAGAATTTCCTCCTTGTCTGAAAAGGATTATTTATAACTCAAAAAAGTTGATCAATAAAATTACTCCGACCAAAATGTCTGTTGTCTTTTATAATATTTGCCTTAAAGAACATTTGCTGCCTAAAAACACAGAATATATAGTGATTTTCCAAGCTTAGATGTTACACAAGGCCGAAAGTATGGGACACCCAGTGAGGATCGATCTCACTATTCAGTCATAATTGATCTAGCGGGACAAGTTTGTTAACCATTACACCACATTGAAGTGCCCAAATACACAGAATATATATAGATATAAATGATTTTAAGTTATGATATAATGATTGGAGAAACGTGCTCATTATCAGGGACAGAGTATATATAAATATGTACTATTCTACCCACATGGCCTGATGATTATATTTAAGCATGAAACATACTGTCACCATTTGGTCTTGATACTCATGACCACAATGCTTTTATATATATATATACAAAAAAAGAACATATAAACATAAAAAATGCCTTAAAATATATATATATATATATATATATATATATATATATATATATATATATATATATATATGAAAAATTTCTCAGAGTTAACCTGTAGAAAAAGACAATATTTATAAAAGTAAAAGACTATAGGAAAACTGTATTATTAGCCAACGTATTTTGTCCAAGTGGCCTTTTTCAAGGCAAAAACGAAATTAATTTATCAAAACAAAGTAATTATTAATAACAAAACAAAATGTCCTTAGCAACTGGAAAAATTTAGAAAATGCTATTATATTCATATTGTCAACTAAAAATTATGTCAAGTACTGTTATGTGTGGAAATATTGTTTTGTTGTGTTGATAGATTCAGCCATTTTCTTTTGATTTCTTGATACAGTTGTGTATGTTTGCTTGGGAGAGAAGTAATTCTATTAGGAATGGTGATATAGGGAAAAAGCCTGGGCATAGATTAATATTTGGGTAATATTCAATGGTGGCACTCTCGATTTTCCTTCTGAGTGAGTTATTTTCTTTTTTTTATGAGTATAGCATTTTTAAAATCAAAATTGCGGTTGAATTTATTTCTATGTATGACTAGTGTATTAGTTAAGTTGTTTTTTGTGAGGTCTCTTTTGTGCTCATAAATGCGTTTTTTTAAATTTCTACTTGTTTCTCCAATATATTGGGAGGAAGAGTTTTGGCAATTTATTTTATAAATGCCTGCTTCAGAAATATTATTGCTATAAGTGTTTGTGGATCTGAGTGTATCCATAATGGTTTTGGAAGTGTTGGTGATTATTTTAAGATTATTTAGATGGGATAGTGATAATAGCCACAAAGATGAGGATATTAGTCCAAATATAAATAATTCATTTATCATCTCAGAAATTTAGGCAGAAAACAAAATACACTGATACTTCTGACTTACACAATTACAGCCAGATCTTCAATTAACATAAGGTTTATGACCATATCATGTTAAAACACCAATTCCTGAATGATCGCCATAGTTAAGCAATATTGAGCCTAGTCAGTACCTAGATGGGTGACTGCTTGGAAATACTAGATACTGCAAGCTTGGACATGTGGGTGGTGTAATGGATAATTGTTCAGAATTGTTAATTGGAGAGCAAAGTTCCAATTCTAGTTGTGTCCGTTATATTTGCTTATACACAAATAAACTTATGAAAGGTATGAATCCACCCCTTTTTCCCTGCTATGGGTTAATTAGCAAAACTTGTATCACTAAATCATTATCATCTCAACAACAAAAATTTCTTACAATGTAAAAATTTTTCTGGCTTTAAATAACCTTCAAAGGGTTGATAAGTCATAAAAAATGAATAAATTGGTTAACACAAATCAACTATATTTGCTGAATATTATTTTGAACAGATGGCAAGTCTCTACTGTCAGTTCTTGTCCTTGTATGATCACCAAAGTTAAGCAACATTGAGCCCTGTAAGTACCTAGATGGGTAACCACTTGAGAATACTTGGATGTGCAGGTGATGCAATGAATAATCTTCCTGAATTATTAATTGGAGAACCAAGTTCCAATTCTTGTTAGGTTCATTATATTCACTTACATGCAAATATCCTTGGGAAAGATATGAATCCACCTATTCTCCCCCCCCAGCTATGGGTTAATTAGTAAGATCTGTATCAGTAAACTATTATTAAAAAAATTCTAACAATCTAAAAATATTTTCCGGCTTTAAATAACCTGCAAAGGGTTGATAAGCCATAAAAAACACAAATCAAAAGGACATTATTTTGAACAAATGGCAAGTTTCTACTGTCAGTTCTGTTTCTTGTACAATCACCAAAGTTAAGCAACACTGAACTTGGTTAGTAACTAGATGGGTGGTCATTTTGGCAATACCATGCGCTGTAAGCTTTGATGTACAAGTGGGGTAATGGATAACAGCTTGAAATTGAAGATCGAAGAGCTGAGTTCCAATTCCAGTCAGGTTCGTTATATTCACTTATGTGCAATTACCATTGGGAAAGATATGAATCCACCTCTTCCCCCACAGCTATGGGTTAATTAGTAAGACTTGTATCAGTAAATCACTATTATCCCCTAAAAATTCTTACAATCTAAAAATATTTTCTGGTTTTGAACT
This sequence comes from Acanthosepion pharaonis, assembly GCA_903632075.3. Classification (NCBI taxonomy): domain Eukaryota; kingdom Metazoa; phylum Mollusca; class Cephalopoda; order Sepiida; family Sepiidae; genus Acanthosepion; species Acanthosepion pharaonis. The sequence goes on along the minus strand of CAHIKZ030004991.1, from coordinate 944,975 downwards.
GTAAAGTTATAAAAAACAAATTGATCACTCTGTCTGTTTAGGAAAAGGAAAGTAGACATGGCGAAGCCCATCCCTCTATTGGGGTCAAACCATAGTCAATATCCTGTAACTTTTCTCACCTTGGTCACAGATATGTTGATTCTATTGATTCTATTATTCTTTCTTTTTCTTCTTTTTTCTTTCTCTCTTTTTATTCCTTTTCTTCTTTTCTTTCTTTCTTTCTTTCTTTCTTTTCTCCTTCTTTTTCCTCTTTCTTTTTTTCTTCTCTTTTCTCTCTGCTCTGGTTTACAAAGAACTTAGACCAGCAATACCATGTTATCACTACTGGCAGAATACATAGCTATGAAACCCCAGATACCCCATTGTATGAGATGGCCTTTTGCCCTACAAGAGGTTTTATCTTCAGATGATACTTATAAATGATGATACTAATAAACAAAAAGTAATTATCCATTTTTTGGCATACCCTATGAGCATGAGATTGATTTCTTTGTCTATGTGTGTGTGGGGGGGTGTATTTTGTTCTCTATGCTCAGAGCCTGGGCTTGAGGCAAAACAAAGAACGCAGTAAAATCAGAAAATAAGACTCATCATTAGAATGATGAAACATCATTTCTTGCTAACCAACCAACCATCTGGATGGTAAACAGATATTTCCTGGAAATATTTGCACAGGCAATAATAATGTGAAAATAAAGAAATGCCAAAGCATTACTTGTACAAAGTTGGACAGCAAGCACTCTGACTCCACCCAGGAACTCCTTCCCCACATTTCTTTCCCACACTCCAATTTTTTTCTGAGCCATTTTCTTTTGTTTGAAGTTAAAATTAAATCGTTTTACTGATCATTTCATTGGTTTTTCACCTTCAAATATTATTCTTTCTTTTTTCTTCTTTCTCTCTTTTTATTCCTTTTCTTTCTGTCTTTCTTTCTTTCTTTTCTCCTTCTTTTTCTTCTTTCTTTTTTCTTCTTTTTTCTTTCTCTCTTTTTATTCCTTTTCTTTCTTTCCTTCTTTCTTTCTTTCTTTTCTCCTTCTTTTTCTTTCTTTTTTCTTTCTCTCTTTTTATTCATTTTCTTTCTTTCTTTCTTTCTTTCTTTCTTTTTCTTTCTTTTTTTTTTCCTCCTTTCATTTTCTTTCTTTTTTTTCTCTCTTTTCTTCATTTTTTTTTCTTTCTTTTTTTCTTTTTTTTTTTCTTCTTTTTTTCTTTTCTTTTTTTCTTTCTCTTTTTTTTTCCTTTTTTTTTTCTTTCTTTCTTTCTTTGTTTTCTCCTTCTTTTTCTTCTTTCTTTTTCTTCTTTTTTCTTTCTCTCTTTTTATTCCTTTTCTTTCTTTCTTTCTTTCTTTCTTTCTTTCTTTCTTTCTTTCTTTCTTTCTTTCTTTTTCTTCTTTCTTTTTTCTTCTTTTTCCTTTCTCTCTTTTTATTCCTTTTCTTTCTTTCTTTTCTCCTTCTTTTTCTTCTTTCTTTTTTCTTCTTTTTTCTTTCTCTCTCTTTATTCCTTTTCTGTCTTTCTTTCTTTTCTCCTTCTTTTTCTTCTTTCTTTTTCTTTTTTTCCTTTGTTTCTTCTTTTTTTGTCTTTCTAAATTTGCTTTGCCTTTGAGGTTTTCATTCATTTTTTTACATTTTTATTTTTCCTTTACTTTTTGTGATGTTTGATATTTTTGCATTTTTTATAAATTCTTCCACTTTTCTTTATTTTGTTGAATTCACATTTTTATTGTTTCTTATCAACTTTTCTTACATTGACTGTTTTTCATTCTTTTCTTCTTTTTCATTTTTCTTTCTTTTCTTCTTTCTTTCTTATCTTTTCATCTTTATCGTGTTGTTAATTACTTTTTCACATCTTTCACTTTCTCTTTCTTTTGCTCTATTTTGCTATCATCTTTTTTCTTTCTTTCTTTTCTCTCTCGTGTTTTTAATTTCTTTCTCACATTTTTCTTTATCTAAATTTCTTCTCTTCTCTCTTTTTTTCTGTCTTTATTCCTTTTCTTAATTTTTAACAATTTCAACTTTTCTTATTTCAGACATTTTGCACAAATAATCAAAAATAATTTTTCCTGCTTTTCCTAAAATTTGCTTCACTACAAATAAATTTAAAATCTTTTCTTTTTCATTAAAAGACATCCTCCTTTTTTAATATTATTTTCACCCAGTCTCTTGCCCAAACAAACCTGTTTCTTCTTTATCTGATTTTTTCTTTTTCATTGACAATTTCAATTTCTTCTCTCCTTTAGGTTTGGCATCAATCGAGACAGAGACAGTAAGCAGAAATATGACAGGAGAGAAATGAAAGACAGAACCAAGATGGCTGAACAAAAAAAGAAAAAGGAAAAACAGAACTGAAAAATCAGAATTTATGAATAAAACAGAAGACATAATCAACTAAAATCTGATTGGTTACTTCCTTAGTCATTTGCTGTTCATAAATTCATGTAAAACTGAAGAAAGATTCTTAACTTCAACATTTCAAACATTTTCCTTCTGCTGTGTTTACTGATAGAAAGCACTGAATTATTTTTACATATATTTCATCATTGAGTTTATAAACAATTATTTGGATCGCAATAAAAAGGGATTGACCCATTGGTTTTTCTTCCTAAATTGTCCTATCATTTTTGTAAATTCTTGAAAAATGGAGAAAATTAAAATAGTAATCATGGTTATTATTTTAGAGGGTTGAGATAAAAAGCAACAGTAATAAGATGGAATCAAACTAGTAATAAAGTAATATTAATAATGAAAAGTGGATCTGGCCAGAGGGTTGCAATAAAAAGTAGCAGTAATAAGATTAAACAAATAATGAAATTATCTTAATATGTAAGAAATATTTCAGTGTTCAAACAGAAGATGCCAAATCCCCAGACATTTAATTTTGGAGATGATTCCAAGTTTTTGGGTCTTGAAATAAATAAGAACATCTGGTAAATGTTAGAAAATCTAGAATCACTTGGAAAAGCAAATCAGACTCTTGGGAATAAAACTCCAGCAATAATTGAGCAGATAAAAATATGGCACCAGAAAGTATTGGTTGCAGATTTGCGGGTAACGGTTTTTCTGAAATTTATATATATATATATATATATATATATATATATATATATATATAATTATGTATTTATCACCAATCCCTCTTTTATATATGCTTCATTAAAAATGGCTGACAAGGTACTGCATCTAAATTTTTTATCTAATTTTTCTTGAGTTCTTATCATTTTCTTCTTTTCTGGACATAAATTATGTAGAAATTGATTTTCTGAGTGTTCCATATGTCTGAGTGTTTTCTGCTATTCTTTTAGCCATTATCAAGGATGATTTTATTTTTACTTTTAACTGAATGTATGGATTTTTTTTCTATGTATCTAGATTCATAGAAACATTTTATTTTGCAAACATGATCAGCACATTGTGGCCATGTTCATCGTTGATGTTATTGAGTGTTGGCTTTTTCTTTTTTATTAATAATGTTTTCATTATTTTTAGCCTTTTTTTACATGTGGATGAAGCTACTATATTTGTGTTATCAACAAGTATGTTGCAGATAGACTTTGGTAGGTCTCCATGTGTATTTAAATGAGACATAATTGAGCTATGGTCAGAGAGATGTAATGTGAGTCTTCTTGTTAGGCATGTTGTAGTATATCCAATATAATTATTCATGAATTTGATTTTATCAGCAACACAGTTCCTTAAGAGACTTGTGAATTTGTAAATAATATTGGTTCTCAGTCATTTGGATCTTGCAGCTGAGTTATTGTTGTTGACAATGCCGTTAATAGTTTAAAATTTCTTATAGCAGATAATTTAATTTTATAGTAGATAATTTAATTTTCTTATTTTTGTCAACTGGAGTTGTATATTTCTTTATAAAATCATCTTTGATTATAGTTAAAGGAGTAGCTGAAAGAGCTTGAACATACGGAACGTTCAGACCATTTTTATATAATTTATGTCTAGAAAAGAAGAAAATTATGAGAACACATAGAAAATTAAATAAAAAACTTAACGGCAGCACCTTGGCAGTCGTTTTTAATGAACCTTGTATAAAAGAGGGATTGCTGCCCAAATATTCAATACATATATTGTCCCCTACAAACACAAGAAAAAATTCATAAACAAATTTAAAACATCACTATAAATAAATCATAACCCCCACACACAAACAGACACCATACACACATAGTAACCAAATGCACTAGTCAGACCACACACACACATCATACAAATATATATGGAGAATGAATATATACATATATACTGGCAAAAACAAACACACTAGACGGACCATATGTGCACACACACACAAACCCTATACACCATACAAAGTGTGCGTATATATGTATATATATATACTATTTCTTTATAATAAAATAACATATATGTATGGAGAAGGAATATGTATAGACATAATAGCAAAAACATGCACACACACAATATAGAAAAATGGAAATAGGTTTAAAAAGATACAGAGGTCATAAAAAGATAAGGACAATAACCTCCTCCCTTCCCCCTTTTCTCTGACCAATCCTAATTTTTTCATTACCCCTTAAGCAGAAGAAAATTTTCTCCACTAGTCCAAAAAGAACTTATATTACTACCACACAAAAGACAATGGTTAAACATAAGGAAAACATAAAGAAAATGTAATTCCTTTAAATAATATGTGAAAACAACCACTCTTTGCTTGATGAAGGTCACAAGACCCAAAACCTGTGTAGCAAAAAATATGGAAAATAAAGTGTAATATATATATTAAAAATACACATTATAACCAAAAACGTTTGCACCTTCTCTCTTCTCTTTAAAATATATATATGTATGTGTGTTTTAAGACATTTTTATGTTTATACATTCTTTTTTATAGATACAAATATTTAAGTAAATGCTCTGTTTATGATAAACAGTATTAAACAACATTTACCAGCCTGAATGTCCGAGAAATTTTCATAGAAAATATTTGTCCTCCGACAGGAATCAAACCTGTATCCTATATGGAACCATCATATAGCCTGATGTGTCTATAAAAAAAGAATGTATAAACATAAAAATGTCTTAAAATAATTGTCGGACTTTGTCCATTTCATAATGTGTGACATCATTTGTTTACATTTGGATACGCCAAATTTTTTTATAGGCACATCAGACTTGAACAGGTTAAGATTGTAGTGATCAAGGAAGCATCCTCTTGGGAGTCATTTTTCCACACAGCAGCAGTTCATGGGAAGAAGCTGCTCAATCAGATCAGGAATATAAGTGAATTATATTCGAAAGCTCAGTGCTACTAAATTTTGAATTGACTTTTCTTAGTAGCCCACATTAGACCCACTTATTTCAAAAGTAGCCTAAAATAGTATAAGTCTTGAAACTTCAAATTTAGCCAAGTTGATTGAAAATGTGACACAGAAATCTAAAGGTACATTAGAATAGCAAAAGTTGCCTTTCAAAATCTAAGCAAAGTATTTCATTAGAAACAAAGCAAAGAGTGCTCAACTGCTACGTAATATCAGTCCTTCTATATGTCAAATATAATGTCCTATAATATCTTTCTTTATTTCTGATATGAGCTCTTGTAATTATTTACACTATTTACATTGTTCAGACGGTTGTCCTTATCTTTATTGTTATAGTCACAATACTTTGGCCATTGTATCCTCTGGCCTTCTTCAAGTGATATACATTGGAATTTCAAACTGAACCCATTATGTAATCCATTGACTTGACCCAAAGCATTGTGAGTTCAATCCCTGACCAGAGTAGAAATGAACAAAAACTTGGAGATTTGAGTTAATAAAGGGAGATAACTGAAAATGGCACTTGCAACTGAATCTACCCCTGTGGACTAAATAAAGGGTTCTGTTTGAAAATGCCATGTATATCACCAGAGTGTACAACAGCTGAAACATTGTGAATATGACAATAAAGATAAGGACAACAGTCTGAATGATGTAAATGGTGTAAATAATGTCCTATAATTTCAAGTAATTTCCTCGCAGATGAAGAAGAGACTGAGATGTGGATCTACAGAAGGATGCTGAGAATACTATGGGCAGCACCTATGTGTAATGAAGAAGTTTTAAGGAAAATGCAAGCAAAAATGACATTTTATAATTAGAATCAGAAAGAGATAGATGAAATTTCTAAGGCACAAATGAGAAAAGAAGATTTGGAAAATTTGACACTCTCAGGGCATATAGAATGCAACAGGGACAGCAAGTACAAGTTAGTATAAATAGATGGCAGAAAAGAGATTTGGATGGGTAGTAAAAAGAAAAACGTTGCTAAGAGCTACAAAGTATAGAAAGTTGTGGAGAGCCATGATCACTCATGTCCTAAACGAACACAGTCTATAAAAGGAGAAGAAACATTTTCAAATATAGCCTACAGGACACTGGATAAGGATTGTCTCAAGTGACAAGATAATTTTATGTGCTTGCATTTTTTTTTTTTTTTCTTTCGTGGAGAAGCATAAAAATATATAAAACAATGAATAATTTTTATTTCCATCTGTGAAAACAGTGTAAGAAGATGAGATGATACGGATGCAGGAATCAATGGAGAGAGTGTCTATTTCTGTTAAACTCAGACAGTAAAAGGAAATTGACGACAGGGTCACCTCTAAGCACATTGGTCAGTTGGGCTGAATTGATAAAGCTTTTTCTGCTTTTAGTTATATAAATAAGTGGTTGTATATTTCTCTCTCACACACTATATATATATATCACAGTCTGTTTATATCTATTTGGAAGTAATACTATTTTTGAAAGTGAGTTGAACTGAGAACTTTTCAGCACCCCATCTATCTATCTATCTATATCTATATATCTATATCTATATATATATATATATAAAAGTGAACATTGAAGTCAACACTCAGAGGTGACTGTTTCATGCTAAACACAATCATCAGCCAACATGTGTTGTGTTTTTTCATGACTATTTACATGGGTCAGTGGTGCATTGTCAGTAGTCTATTGTATTATGGGTAGTCTATTCTAACAGTTATTTTGGCAGGAGTGGTTTGTAAATTTGTTTATTATTTACTTTATTTATTTGGATTAATTTATTTTACTTGTTTTTGCTTATTTATTTTATTTTATTTATTCTTTTCAGTTTTCGATTTTTAAGTAATGTAGTAAAAATTTGTTTTTGTGTCTGCATTTTGAGATGAGTTCTGTTTATTTAGTAGTTTGTTTTGATCTAGGAAGATAATTGTAGCTATTTTTTCCTCCAAGAAAAGTTTGCAGTTTTCGAATTGATTGTTGTAGGCTGATGTCCTTTTCCTTATTTTTCATGATATTTTTGTTGTGATTTGCTTTTTGTTTTTAACTTCCCAGATATACTTGGAAAGCATTGTGCTGTTTGTATATTTACTATTTGTGAAAGATGTTTTGTGTGCATAGTTTCTTTGTTTCCAGGATCATTCAGTTATTCCTATGTATATTTTTTCTTCATTATCTGATGATTTTACCATAGCTTGGTATATTACATTGTTTTGTAAATCTTTTAAGGGAGATTTGTTCTTTATTCTGCAGTTACACATGGCTTTAATTTGTTTGGGTGGTTTGTTGATAGTTTTCCTGTTGTGTGTTTTTATTATTTGTGTCATGTTTTCAGAAAACTGCAGCTGATTTTTACTGTGTTTTTGTTGAATATGGAGAGTGCTTGATTCAGGGAAGTGTTTGTGTAAAAATATTTTTCCTACGTTTGTTTTTATGTTTTTGTTGTACAGTGGGTTTAACCATATGATGTTTTTTACCTGTTGGCTTTTTTTGTTCTCTGTGGTGTGTACATGAGTTTTTTACTGAGAATCCTCTATTTTTAGGGCTTTTAGTCTTTCTTAGCTTCGTTGAATATAGTTTCATTGGAAGAATTGTCAGAAAGCCTGCGGTTAATTGATTTTGGTATCTGCCTGATTATAAATGGTGGGTGATTGGAAGATGTGTGTATATACAGTGGTTTATCATTGGCTTTTCTGTATGGTTTATATATACTTTTTCTTAGGTTGAAGGTGCAATCTACAAAATATACTTCATTTAGGTTAGTTTTTATGTCTATGTCAAATCCCATATTTTTGAAAATCTTTATTATTGCTTTTCTAGTTTTGTCTTTGTTTTGTTTGTTATAATTTCTTAAGATTATGAGACTGCCATTCCTGTAGAGTCCTGTATTATTTCTATCCATTGTTTTGCTTAGTCTGTGTAGTAAATATATATCTATGAGTTCACAGGTCTTTACACCATCAAAGCTTCCCATTGTAGTATCAAAGCTCCCTTTTTTCTCCATGCATCTTCATTATGTATAGTAATGATTTACGGGTGTGTTTAATGATGTTGATTTCATTTGAGTTTATTCTGATTTGTTCTTGAGCTAAGGTGATGGCCTTATCTAACATGGGGTCTGTTCGATAAGAGTAGAATTCTTTTATGTCTAGTTGTATAAATTAGCAATTATGTTTGTTATTTATGTTGTGGAACCAATCTGTAGTTGTTACTGTGCTTTTCCATTGATTTACTCCTAACTTCTTCCTTGGCTCTGAATCAATTCTTTTTAGTATTGTTTTACTTATTTTACCTACTTTACTTTTGGTTGGGTTTAGGTGTCAGCATTTTTCTTTCTGGTTTTTTAGTGTGATAAATGCATACACTTTAGCAATGCAACTTATTCAGTCGTCTAGGTTTAATTTTTGGCTATTGTTTTGGTTTCCTTATTGATATTGTGTTCTGTTGTTTTTGGTGCTTTTTTGTATATTTTAGTTATGTTGACCTTGAGTAATTTATTGTGCATGGGGGGTGTCTTATGATCCAATTCATCAGACCTACAAATTCAAAAATATTCAAAATATATATATATATATATATATATATATATATATATATATATATATATATATATATATCACAGTGTGTTTACATCTATCTGTTTACATGACTCATTTTGCAGTTGGCAACAATGATGGGTAATTTGTTTTTAAATTCTACAGTACCTTCAAAATATCCCAACGTCTTTATAACTGATCCATGGAATTGGTGTAGCTGCATATGACTCTTATGTGGTTGTGGTTTACATATATGTTCCCAAAAGTTTCTAGGGATCAAATTTTACGCCACTGCCAGTATCCATTTGCATATCTAATAGTACGTCATTTATATGAGTATTTAATAAAACGTTTTTTATTTTTTTCAATGAAAAATTCCCATATTTCTTTCCTCTTGTTTTTGCTCAATTCTTTCCACTTTTTTCTTTGTAAATTTGCTTGAATCTTTTGTAAATGATTCATTTTTAGACAATTTTTACCCTTTTTTCTAAATGCAAGACATTTCTCTTTCTTCATGACATGTTCATATCCATAGAATCTACATTTTGTTACAGTTTTCTTCAACATGTAAATGTCAGCAACCTCTACAAAATCCAATTGATTCTCTGACTTTGTAAATGTTTGTATTAGTTCCTGCTGTTGAATAAATTCAGTGCAGTTAGGCAAAGACATCTTTCCTAGCTATAATTTTATAGCTATGTGTTGCATTTTAAGTTCATCAGCCTCTTATCTGAATTAATTCTTCTTCAGTTGGTTGGCTTTCCTTTCTGAGTTTTTCAAAGTCACAATATTACGACACATTTTTTAGATGAATAAGAAATTTTATAACCAGTTTGTCAGCTTCTTGTCTTGCATCCATAAATTTTGCATGCACTGCAGTGACTAATCTTTTTTTGGTATAAACTGATTTATTTTCTGTATTAACTTATTTATTTTGTTGAAAGTCAAATTTTCCAACTGCATTGGGTGAGCCATAGTTGAGGTTTTCATAATGGCTTCAACATGCAACATACAGCTATAAAATTACAACTAGGAAAGATGTCTTTGCCTACCTGCATTGAATTTACTCAACAGCAGAAATGGCTTCAACCCCCCCCCCAGCTGTGCCCCCACCCACAAAAAGATTGGTTATTTTATTTTCTCCTCCCGTTTCTTTGTCGTCTCTTAATTTCTTAGTCCTATGCTTTAATATAGCCAGCAACTGGAAATCAGCTATGTCCAGTTTGTTGTCACTAGATCCCAAAAGCCATCATTTATTCCTTTTTTGTCAAGGGGTAAACCACTTTGAAGACCACATATCATAGATTTATCTCTGGTCATAAATGAAACACTTGAAATTGAGATAAAGCTATACAGCTTCCTCTTCTCTGTAGGCATCCCAATCTCTCTTCGCCACAGAATGCTTTAGAAATAGAACTTATGTGTGAGAGAGTGATTGACACCAGTAAACCTTTTGTATTAAGCACATCACAGAATACATTTCCCTCAGCTTATTCAATTACATAAAAACAGACCTAATTCTAACAAACAAGTGATTCTTACCAAACGTAAATTTTATAACCAGTTCTATTCATGTATCCATGAATTTTGCTTTCTCCACAATGACTAACCTCTTTTTTTCCAACTGCATTGGGTGAGTCATAGTTGAAATTTTCATAATGGTTTCAACCCCAGCTGTAATTCAAAAAGATTGTTTATTTAAGTTTCTCATGTTTCTTTGCTATCTTTTAATTTTTTAGTCCTTGCTTTAGCCATGACCACTCTTATCCATGGATCCACATTCTCCAGCATCTCATTGCAGACTTATGTGAATGAGAATCTACCAGGAAGATGGATTGGTCATGCCAGTGATAATGACAATGTGTTGTTAAAATGGCCACCATGTTCACCTGACTTGACACCTTGTGACTTTTTTCTATGGGGCTATGTGAAAAGACAAGTCTAGATTCTCCCTCTTTCTACAAGCCTAGAGGAACATAAACAAAGAATCACTATGGTGCAAGCATGTTTGGCAGGAGCTGGACTACGGACTTGACGTGTCACAGGTGGTGCGCATATTGGACATTTGTGAAGTTTTGCGAAATCGCTTATAAAATCTACACTCTGTTGAATATCTTGTCTGAATTTTGATAAATAAATCTTTTATTGTTCAACATGAAGCCTGTTTAATTTTGTTTGCCTGGGGCATGCAGTTACTCATTTATTTATATTTTACAATAAAATGATTTCTTGGTTTTCTTCTCATCTCCAGGGTTTATTATGCTATCTTCAAGCATTCAAGAAATCCACAATGGCTGCTTCACTGAAGCTTAAGTTTAAATAAGTAATTGCATTGTCTTTTTTCAAATGATTCTACAGTCTACATCCAGACAAAGTCCAGCTGGTATTTTTTTAATCACTTTGCCAATAGTCATTGCAGTAGATTATCTCCTTAATCTTTATCTTATCCAGAGTCTTAAATCTCTTCTTTTTCAGCAGCCATTTTAGATTTGAGAGAAACCTTAATTTGCACGGATTCAGATCAGAACAATAGATGACTATAGATCTTCTAAAGGGAAACCAACAACTTCGGTCATCCATTGATTTGTTTGTTGTTAAATAAAACTACATATTTTGCTATTCCTCTTCCATTTGTTCAGTCTCATTCTAAAAATATTTCTACTTCAGTTATCTTCATTTCTATTCTATTTTTGTTCACATTACTTACAAATTTTTCTATATCCCATCTGATTCATTATTTACATTATTCGGATTATTGTCCTCATCTTTGTCACCATATTTATCACAATGTTCCGGCCATTGTACACTCCAGCCTACTTCAGGTGGTTGGAATGTCGAACTGAACCCTTTATTTTGCTCACTGGGGTAGGCTGTTCTAGTTTCACGTGCCATGTTATGATAAATATGGCGACAAAAACGAGGACAATAGTCCGAATAATGTAAATAATGTATTAATACCTCATCTCAGAAATATAAACAGATACTGAAGTGCTGAATCGTTGTAATAAATATGGGGAGAAAGATGAGGACAATCATCTGAATAATGTAAATAGTGTACATAATACCTCATCTCAGAAATATAGACCCATCTGATTCTTTTAAAGTTATTTTTCTTGTTCCATTTTTAAGAAATTAGTTTCTCTTCTGTGTGAGTTTCTTAGAGGAGGAATTATTTATATTTGCATTATTTATATTAAGACTACTGTCTTTATCTTTGTTGTTGTTATCACATGTTCATCAAGTGTATATCAATCCAGGTAACCTTCAGGGAATTCCGAACTGAACATTTTATTTAATCTACAGAGATAGACTTTTCTTGTCCCCTTGCCTGTGTCTAGTTTCAGTATTGTTAAAATATCCCTAAAGTTTACCCAGATTGATATACACCTGATGAAGATCAGAGGCCACTATGACTGAAACATTGTGATAACAACAACAAAGATAAGGACAATAGTCTGAATGTATGTAGTGTGTTGCAGACTGGTGAATGTTAGTATGGATTATTCCATCAAGTGTAAATTGTTTTAATTTTTATTCTAAAAATGAAACTTCTATTCTTTCATTATTTTTAGAATTTTTTCTATTCTATGCATTTTTATTTTACAAAGAACAAAATTTTTAGCATCTTTTCTTTCTTCTAAAACTCATTATTTCTATTTGTTCATTTACATTTGAATAAATTGTTACTTCTTTTTATCCTATTATTCTCTATTATTTTTATTCTGTTAATTCCTTTTTATTCTAACAAAAGACCGTTTTTTTACTTACATATTCTGAATCATTATTCCCAATCTATTCCTTTATTCTTATTCTAAAATAATTCATTTATAATACATTTCTATTTACTTATTCTGAACTATTATTCACAATCTATTCCTTTATTCTTATTCTGAAATAATTCATTTATACTGCATTTCTATTTACTTATTCTGAATTATTTTTCACAATCTATTCCTTTATTCTTATTCTAAAATAATTCATTTATAATGTATTTTATTTCTTATTGTAATAAATTATTCATCTTGTTCATTTATTTTTATTCTCATCAATTCCATCTTGAAAATATTATTAGTATTGTCATTTTTTTCTGCTGGTTTCATCATGTTTTCCCATTGAATCTATTGGACTTGACTTAAAGAATGACAAATGAAACTAGATTTTGATTTGATGCTGAATTTATTGGATATAAACTTAGTCTGACCTATTTTGTTTTATTTTATTAGTCTTTGCAGTTATTTTATTTTCATTTCTTTGAATAATTTAATTTTTGTAGCAACTCTGTGTCAAGGAGGTTAGTTGCGAGTTTGTAAACTATTTATTGACTTTGTATATTAAATACACATGTTCTATGTAGAAAGGGCTGAGGTTGTTTTCTCTCAGTGTTTCTGTTTGATAGACCAGTGGGCGTTTCCTTTTGAAGTTCAGTCTTCTAAGTGAACAGGGCGGGGGGAGTCAAGGAGTTTTTGGAGATCAAGTGGCAACGAAGCCGGAAATAGGGTACATCCAGGTGCTGGCTTATATTAAGTGTCATTCTAGGGAAGAGTTTTGGTCCACTCTTGACTGGAGGAGGACATGTTTGTCGAGCAGTTCCAAAGCCTCAATTTTGTATTGCTAGCCACCATATCGGGATGAATGGATTGGTGAGGAATTGGTAGGAGGAAAGGTTGACATGGCAGAAGTTGTCCCAAAGAGCAGCTACCTACCTACCCTGAATTAAACACCTACATATAATATGGGAAACAGGGGTTGCTGTTCTTCTTTTTTGACGTGGCATTTGTCTTTACCTTGTGAGCATGCGGCCTGCATTTCTCTAGCTACATACTGACAGGATCGAGAACTGAAATGCAACATCAGGGGTAAACATTGACTGGTTGGTAGAAACAGTGGCAAAGGTCACATCTCTGTCGTACTTTTGGCATAACAAAATATTTCTGACATGTACTGCATTTCTATATTTGATGTTATTGCACACTTAATAGATTATTTTAGAAACTTAACTTTTATGTTTACTGGGAAACCAAAAATTCATATGACTTTCCTTATTGCAATATTTGCTTTCTTGTAATGATTTGTAAATGAACCCTTTAATATGTGGTGTACCTGTATTTGCCAAGTTATCTCAATCTGACAATCAGTATTGGAAAACCTGAGACTGACCAGAGTTCAAACTCCAAACAAGAACTGAATAAGTGTTTCATTTAATAAGCTTAATATGACACAAGGCCATTATAGTGGAGTACACCATGATGACTAGAATTCTTGTTTTTATAGAGATCAGTTTGTTAATTATTGGTGACACTTTGGCTTTTATTACAACATTTAATTGATGGTGATCTTTTGCCATTCTTTACATTTACATCTGTTGGTCTTTAAAATTTCTTTTTTTTTTTTGTTTTCTGCATTTTATAAACCTTGGTTTAATTATTCTGCACATTTTCTAGATTATTATCTTCATTTTTATTGTTTTTAACACATCATTCTGGTCAAATTGTTCTTTGTCATGGCTATGCTGCATCTGGGGGTCATTAAGCATGGCTTTGATTTTGCTTTTATTCTATCAACTAAAATATCATAATTTAAACAAACTGAGTCTTTTTATATAGATATATATGTGTGTGTGTGTGTGTGAATAAAGACCAAGAGATGTTTTGTCCTCTGATAGACTTCATTCAAGCAAATGTAAGGATTTTATTTTGCAACAAATATTTATAAACAATAATAAAAATGTCATTATTTTTAAATATAAGAACACTCATAAATATACATCAGGCTAACTGAAACTCAAGGTAAACTATGGAAGATGCTAAGTGATGTAATTTAATGTCTAATAAAGAAAAGTGAGTAAATGTTGTTGATTTTTTAAAAATGTAATTATTTTTATATTACTTTAGTTTGAGAAATTAGTTTATGTATTATATATTAAAAAAATAGACACATTAATTGCCCAGACTAAAATTGTTTCTACCTATCTTGATGATGACATAAGAAAGTTGAAAATATTTCTTCCAAAATGAACGTCAGACAATTTCTGATGGAATTTCCTCTTTCCCTGAGGCTTATTTGTAATTTGGAAAAGTTGATCAATAAAATTAATTGACACAAGATGACTGTTATTTTTAATAATATTTGCCCTAAAGAACATTTGCTGCCTAAATACACAATATATATATGTGTGTGTGTGTGTGTGTGTGTGTGTGTGTGAATAAAAAGACAAGAGGGAAAACTATTGTTAGCCAATGCATTTCGTCCTCTGAGGGACTTTATCAAGAAATATTTGTTTTGTACTGACCTAAACAAAATATATTTCTTGAATATTACTCACTTTTGTCTTACCAGACTTTGAATTATGGCACTTTTCAACCACCTGATGAATATTCATAAACATTCTCAAATTTAAAAGCCTATGATAAACCAATGACATCCTTGCTCTTGTATATAAATACGTGTAACAAAATAAATCCTACATTTGCTTTGATAACTTTATCAAGGTAATGTAGGATTTATTATTTGATTCAGAGGAGGAAAGTGTCAATTAAGAATAGTTTTGCTTTTCTTCTTGTCTTTTATTCATTTTGTTCCTTTTACAGATAGACTCTATCTGAAAATAATATATATATATATATATATATATATATATATATATATATATATATATATATATATATAAAAAGGCTTAAACAGTAATATTCCATGGTCATAATTTATTCCATTGGAATCGTAAATACGATCCAATTCATCAGACCTACATATTCAAAAAAAGAATTGGATCATATTTACGATTCCAATGGAATAAATTATGACCATGGAATATTAGTGTTTAAACCTTTTTATTATATCCTTACTCTCTCCTGGACATTGAGTTCTACCTGGATTCTATCCTCTCGGAATTTTTAATTCAAAAAATATACATGTATGTGTATGCACCTATGTATATATATTTATATATTTTGCATATGTATGTGTATATTTACCACTAACATATATATATATATATATATATATATTAAGAATGGATTAAATCTGATATATTTTTTAATTTTTTTGTTTAAAAATTATTTTATTCATATTTGAGTAGACGCTCTATTTTTATTTATTTATTAAACAGTATATTTATTTATTTCCATCTATGAGCCTGAATATTTGAGAAATCTTTTTAGAAAAATATGCACTTTCCAGCAGGATTTGAACCTGCTTCCTCTATGGGAAACCGTCATTAGATCTGATATACCTTGATCTC
Source organism: Acanthosepion pharaonis (assembly GCA_903632075.3). NCBI lineage: Eukaryota > Metazoa > Mollusca > Cephalopoda > Sepiida > Sepiidae > Acanthosepion > Acanthosepion pharaonis. The sequence goes on along the minus strand of CAHIKZ030004991.1, from coordinate 928,927 downwards.
TCAGCCATGTAGAACCTTCTGATCAAACAATGCCTGAATAGTGTTTTTGAACTCAGATCTTTCCTGATTTTCAAAATATCCATATCTGCTCTGTTTTTTATCCTAACGAAAACAAATCCTGCATATTTTTAATTTTTTTTGTTTAAATGTTATTTTTAATGGATATTCATATTTGAGTAGATAATCTGTTTTTATTTATTTATTAAAACATACAATTGAATATTAACCCTTAATTGAACTGATTTTTATCAGCATTTATGGCAAACATTGAGAATGGTTTTCTAAATTCTTAAAACATTTGTCTGAGATGAAATATTAGAATGGATTTAGTTTGGATAACTGAAAAATTTTCTTTTTATTCCACATCCAGACAATTGATGTACAGAGATAAACAAGGAAGTAGTGTAGTCTGAAAAACTAAATTTGACAATTACAGCTCCCCGTCAACTACATATCAGAAGTTATGTTGATTGAAAAAGTCACTAATAAAATGAATGCATAAACAGAGATTTTGGAAACTATTGGAGAAAAACAAATGAATTTTAGTGGTTAAGGTCTTCTGTGTCAGCAGTACGTCCAGTCTTTAAAAAAAAAAAAAAACCCAAAAAACCCAACAGTAATGGCATTCTGAATTCTTTAACTGCTTCCAACAATGATTTAGCTGAATATGTTCTTCAGTCTTCCCTCAGCTGCGTTCAATTTTTTTCTTTCTTTCAATGTAGCTTTGAAACAGTTTACTTTCATCATTGGATCAGATGAAATTCTTAGAGTCAAAAATAGTTTTTCTGAGCATCTTCTCTTTTGATATTAAAATATGTTCTCAGTTCCTTTACATCCCTATCTGCAACATGCAAACTTACCATCCTTGTTTTTACCATCCAAATTCCAAATAATATACACACTTTCCTCTCTGCATATGGTCTGCCATGCTTGATTTTGTTGTCACTTTAGATAATAGCTTTCTTCCAATGTAATTTTGCTGCTTTTACTTATTTTACTACCAAAATTATATATGTCCTATACACAGCCTATGTCCATTTTGCTGATTACAGTGATGGAGAAGGTGTAGTGAGTCAGACTCCTCAATCCTAGTATTGCAAAGCCATAACCTACAAGGTGAAGATTCTCACTAAAGAATTTTGGAGGAAGAAACTTTTTGTTTTACTAGGAAGTCTTGTCTTCTTGCTAATTGCTGATTAGTTAATTCATGGGCCAATGAAAAGGCACTGGCATATTCTGCTTCTTTCTCCTGTTTTGCTGGACTTGTGATCATCAACTGTCTGTATTATATTGTTTTTTTTCAGAAATAGTATATATTTCCAATAACCTGTACAGAAATTTTTTTTTTTTTTTAAAAATCCCCTGCTCCTTATTGTTTTCTGTTTTACACACATAATGTTATAATTCTTTGATGATTCCTTTGGAGAAGTATCTTCATCTTTGTTGTTTTTATAGTTTGGTCAATGAGTTTTTCAACTTTCCTTACATGCTGAGCTAATATTTTATAAATTGACCATGCCAGCACTACTTAAATTAACCAGTCAGCTCATAATAAACAGGGGATAGATTTTTTTGTGGGTAGGGTGATGGTGAGTGTGCAAAATACTTACCCCCCCCTCCAAACACACCTGACATTTGTACTACCTAATAAAAACACAGTACAGATAACTTTTATGAAGTCATGGATCAAATTGAGACTGTTTTTCTATTATGGACTAGACCCACTTCTAAAATGATGAAAAAAAAATCAATCATTTTGAGTTCTGACAAATGTTTTGTAGGTAGACGAAGGTTTAATGAATGTTCATCTTCAAAAAGTTGTTCAAAAAGAAATTTTGTCCCCATTCTTTTTTTTTTTTTTATAAGCAGACCAGCTGATTTGATTAGTGCCAATCCTCATCTTGGTTGTTTTAGTCATATTATTCTAGCCAGTAGATTCATTAACCTAACTAGTATCCTTATTTTTGTTGTTTCAGTTACTAAATTTCAGTTAGTGAACTTTCCAGCCTTCCTCAGTTTTGTCTGCATTTCTAAAGTGATGTGACATCATTCTGACGAGTATCCTAATCTTTCTGGTGTTGAGAAATGTTTTAGCCAGTAGACTCTAACTATCCTCAGGTATCTATTAATTTCTATAACCTTTAAAGTTTGTACTATTAACTGTCACCTTCTTGCTAATAAAAGCAGTTTATCTGACTCTAAATTTGTTATAAAAAATATATTTAAGAATACTGACACCTGAGGAAGGTTGGAGAACTCACACATTGAAATATGTTGATTGATCTTCAGGCCATAATTTGAAGCAATGTCTGAAACAATGAAGCTGAAAGAAATACAGACAAATCTTGTCTTTTTGGGAGAAATGGATCCAATGAAAAAAACATCCCTGGAGAAATATATCCAATCAAATGTTACCAACTGAGAGGCAAATGACTAAAAAGATTTGACTTGCTAAATGTAGCAATAGTTAATTGTTCATGCTTTTGTTTCAGACTGTTTAGAAATTAAACAGTGAAAGCAACAAGAATATGTAAACATTAAATTTCTGATTGTGGGTCATGAATTTCGTTGATTTGAACAGGCAAAGTTACGAAGGCCAATCTCAGATAATATTTCTTATAATTCCAATGGATCTGTATAATGGATCTTCTTATAGGTTAGTTTCAGTCGACAAAAATATTTGAGTGGTCATCCCCATTTTTTTCACAGTGAAATTAATGTCGAGATAATAGATTTTAATCTAACAACCCTGTTATCTCTCTACATCTCTGAGATGAAGTATTATGATTACTTACATTATTTGGACTGTTATCCTAATCTTCATTGGCATATTTAATTTCAGCCATTGTACACTCTGGCCTTCTTCAGGTGATTGGAATTTCAAACTGAAACCTTTATTTTGTCCACAGGGATAAATTGTTCTAGTTCCACATGCCATGCCTCTTCCAGATGTCTGTTATTTCTCTGTAACTCAACCCTGCAAGTTTGTGGTTCACCACTGCTGTAGCCTTGTATTGAACTGACAACAATTTGGCTCTAGTAGCTGGATGTCTTCAAGGACACGTGGCCCAGTGGATAAAGACATTTCTTTAGATCCACTGACTAGACCCAAAGAGTTAGGAGTTCAATACCAGACTACAACAGTGATGAACCAAAACTTTTCTACTCCAGTGGATGAAATAAAGGTTTTGTTTCAAAATTCCAATCACCTGAAGAAGGCCGGAGTTTATAACGGCTGAAATGTTGTGAATATGGCAATAAAGATGATTATAACAGTCCAAATAATGTAAGTAAAATCTATTAATTCTTGAAGTTGCTGAATATATTTCTGTCTAAATTTCTACAATGAGAAGTTATAATTGTTTATAATATTTGGACTATTGTCATCATGTTTGTTATTATAATAACAAAGATGAGGACAATAGTTCACTTATAAATATTGTAAATAATGTTGAATATATATGAGGGTCATTAAATTTAAAAATTCTAAATAATTAAGAGCATTTTTTACTTCTGTTTATGAATAATTTATGCAAAATAAAATCGTTACAGTTGCCTTGATAAAGTCCATCAGAGGAAGAAACATGTTGGCTAAGAGAAGTTTTCTTTTTTGCATTATGGTGAACTCTCCCATCTTATTCAACATATGAAGGTCAAGCAGCTCAGTTCAGACACCAGTGATTAAAGATTCTTCATTACGGTGGTGAAGACATAGACCTGGTGTACTACATGAGACAAGGTCCCCAAACAACCCTCCACAGATTTTAAATTCAGAGTTATCCTTCTCCTGGATCAATTGCCATCCAATGCTATAGAACCCAGTCTGTCTTGCTATTTACCCATAGCTGGAGGGGGAAGAAGAGAATTAATACCTTTCCCAAAGGTATTAGCACATAAGTGAATGTAATAGATTTGACTGACCTTCTTCAGGCAAATTAAAGGAATCAATTTTTAAAGGAATAAATTTTCCTTATGTTCTTTTAATGTTTCATTATTCATTTTCTGTATTTGTAGTGAGCCTTGATCTCATTTTTGAACTGTTGGCAAAAGTGAATTTCTACCTAAGTGGTAATAAAATCATTAGGTTTGGTCTGGGAAATAGATTTGACAGTCTCATGGGTAATGTAGGGATAGGAAAACATCTCTCATCACCCCCTCCCAGATGAAACCTAATAATTTTATTACCACTTAGGTAGAAATTTTATGTTGATTCTTTTCGATTGTAGTTGTGATAGAGTTAGTTGGTAGGACAATATATTTTTTTGATTCATTAGTTTGTCAGGCGGGGCCGTTTTTCTATTTTGGAATATTTTACAAAGTTTTTGTTTTGCATTGAATATAAAATAATCAGGGTAGTGGAGGAGTTTGAAAGTCTATTCAATGGATTACTTGTCTTCATCTAAATATTGAAGGCTGAAGGTTTTGAGTGCTCATAAGTAGAATCTGATGATTATACTGGATTTTATTTCGTTGTTATGATCAAAATAGAAATTTATTAGATCGTTTTTGTTGGTTGATGTCTGGTGGACACCAAGTTTTAAACTGTTGTCAACACGTAGCATGATATCCAGGAAAGGTAAGGAATTGTATCCTTCTATTTTGTACGTAAATTCTATTGCATGTTCGACTTTATTTATTTTATCTACTAGATCAGGTAAATCGGTATCATGAGGATATTTTAAATAGAGCATCATCAATATGTTGGAAGTATGTTTGGGTAAAATATTTTGGAAAGGACCAGATTCAAAGAAATTATATATATATAAATAAATAAATAAATAAATAATAGGAAGAGGTTATAGTAGTTCCAATGAGAGAAAAGTGTGTATACTAAAAAGTGAGAAACTGTAAATGTTTTTGGTTGTAATGTAGATGTTTTTTTAAAAACATAGTATTTAAAAAATAAAATCCACATTACAACCAAAAAACATTTAATTTTCTCTTTTTTTTTATTATATATATATATATATATATATATATATATATATATATACATACATACATACAAAAAAAAAAATATCTAATAGTGTAAGAATTATTTTACCAATAAAATTGGTATTAACCAACTGATGTTAACATTTTCATCTCTATAATATACCATTATTCAAACTTATATTGTTAAATATAACAGACAATGAATCTCTATTATGTTTGATCATGAATCATTCTAGGCTTCATATAGTGGCTTTAGTTTTGGAAAATAAATTCTGTAACTGTTATTGTCACATAAAAAATTTCTATGTAAACATAACAGGATGACATTTTTGATGGTGAATATCTCAGTTTGAGCCAAAAGCTTAGATTGAGGAACGGCACAATAAAAAAAAAATATTCAAATGTTGGACAGTTTTTGTCTTTAATTTCTGAAACTAAAGTCACTATACGAAGCTTAGAATGTCTTGTGATCAATCATAATGTGTTGTCTGTTATATTTAACAATATATGTTTGAATAATGATCTGCTGCCCCAATACACTAAATAATATACCATATAAATTTAAATGTATCTGTCTTCATTTTAAATATTTATAACTTATTTTATAGTGTGAGGTTTTATTATGCAACTTTAGTATTGTTCATCATATTATAAACAAATGTATATAACAGGATAATTATTCATATAATTTTAAAATTCAACTAGACAAATATTGCAAAGGGTCATAAGAAAGATGCAACATCAATAGAGGAAGAAGATAATGGTAAGATATCGAGTAATAGCACAACAATGTCAGAAATTGCAAAAAAGTTAAGAGATCCTAGAAGAATAAAAAAAAAAAAAAGAAATTGAAAAGATTGGCAAAATATAAACAAGAAAGAAAGTGCTTTTACGAATGTTATAAAAATAAATTTCAGTAGATTTAAATGGGAAATAAGCAAGAAAAATGAATTAATCAGCAAGAAAAGTCTTGAAGAAGCAGGTGTTGCAGATATAAACAGAGAGAAAAAGATGAAGAACACTGGTTAGAGATATGAAAATAACCAAACTACCAACTTTAAGTGGATATCACCAAGAGGAACAAGTCGACTTGGCAAAGAAGTAAATGAATGTAGAGCTACATTAGATGAATCTGATGGCTGGGCGGCCAGAGGTTGGGTCGTTTCAGGGAAATAATCAACTAAGATGGCCTAGAAGACAAGTGAACACTATTTACATTATTCTGACTATTGTCCTCATCGTTGTCGCCATGTTTATCACGTTTCGACCATTGTATGCTCTGGCCTTCTTCAGGTGGTTGGAATGTCGAACTGAACCCTTTATTTTGCTCACTGGGGTAGGCTGTTCTAGTTCCACGTGCTATGTCTAATGGATGTCAGTTATCTCATGTTAATTCCCCTCAAAGTTCTCCACCGCCTTAACCAGGTTTTGAACTCACACTCCTTGGGTCCTGTCACTCGATCTAGCTAATGCCTTTATCCACTGTGTCATGTGTCCTTGAAGCATGTGGAACTAGAACAGTCTACCCTAGTGAGCAAAATTAAGGGTTCAGTTTGATATTCCAACCACCTGAACAAGGCCGGAGTGTACAACGGCTGAAACATTGTGATAAACATGGCGACAAAGATGAAGACAATAGTCAGAATAATGTAAATAGTGTATATAATACCTCATCTCAGAAATATAGACAGATACTGAAGGGCCAAAATCTTGTAATAAATATGGTAACAAAAATGAGGACAATAGTCCAAATAATGTAAATAGTGTACATAATACCACATCTCCGAAATATAGACAGATACTGAAGACAAACAACCAAAAATATTCATTTGCGTTTATCAGATATATATTCTGTAAACAAAAGAAATCACTAATGATGGCTTGAAAAATTGACTCCATCTGAAAAGATGGATGCCTTTGTCTGCATAATAAAACTCGGCACACCTCAAAAGAAGTTATATTTTAATAAATATTACAGACTGAAACTTACACAATAAATTGTATATATTGTATATATTTAGAGAATCTGATATATATCAATATCAGTTGGTTAATTACTAATTTTATTGTGAAAACAATTTAACTTCCATCGATGTTCAGTGTTACCCAAAAGTTAAGTAAAACAATCAATTACTTGCCTTATTACATTGAATGTTTGCAAATAGTAAATGTCCATTCAGTTTGCATCCTGTTCAAATTCACAAATTTTTTAAATAGCACCTCACAGAAAAATAACGCATGTATATATATATATATATATATATGAAAATTTCTCAGAGTTAACCTGTAGAAAAAACAATATTTATAAATATAAATGACAATAGGAAAACTGTAGTTATTGCTGACGCATTTTGTCCAATGTGGACATGTGAGCAATAACTAGTTTTCCTATTGTCATTTATATATATATATATATATATATATATATATATATATATGGTACAAAATTTTATTCACGTAATAAAAGCAGATATATTAATAAGCAATTCATAACAAAAAAAGAAAGAGGGATAACAAAAAATACATATTACCCTGAATACCAAACCATAACAATGATTAAATACGGCTAAACCAGTCTAAGTGTGTGCATTGGGTAAAAAAAAAAAAAAAAAAGAAAGAGTAAACTATATTAAAAAAAAAAAAATTTAAAGGCTAATTACTTTTAAGCTCACCCAACCACTCCTGCTTACAAAGAGATGGCTGGGAGGACTTAATATAGTGATTTTCCAAGCGTAGCTTAGATGTAGCACAAGGCCAAAAGTATGGGGCACCCAGTAAGATTTGAACTCACTATTCAGGTGTAATTGTTCTAGCAAGACAAGCTTGCTAATCATTACACTGCCTCGGGCTGCCCAGAGGGAGGACTTAATATAAACTGATTTCAAAACTTTCAAGTGATAATTGGTATTTGCCTGACTCATCACTGAGAACATATCTGGGCAGTAAACCAGGCACGCTGCTGGTTTTTCATCAAATGTTTAGCTTTCACTAAACCTGAGGCATCAATGCACTGATAAAAATTGCCCACCTTTACCTTGTGAATATTATCTTGTACATTTCGGTTGATCTGTGCTTTGACTCTTTCTAATAGGTCGGCTTTTATTGCTCTACAACATAAATATGTTATAAAAAAACTACAAAAAATTTGTTATAATTTTTGAATAAATTATATTTGCTCTACTCTGAGAACTCTTAAGAATAGTATTTTTAGTTATTGGAATTTATTCTGTACACACCAATTCTATACCTGGAGATATATATTATATATATATGTATATGTATATATGTATGTGGGAGTGTTGAAAAGTTCTACCAAGAAGCCCTGAAAAAAAATCTGATGTTTGGGAATTTGACCAGATTTTAGGGACTAGTTTGAAAACTTTTCAGCACCTCTTACATGTATATAAGTGTACATGTAGCTATATACAAATATGTATTTTGAGCATAGTATATATGTATTTCTGGTTATATACTAACAGTTATATGTATATACATATGAATATATTTATTATATATATATATATATATATATATATATATATATATATATATATATATATATATATATATATATATATATATATATATATATATATGTGTGTGTGCCCATGAATTTTTCAACAGTAGGATTGATTTCTGCATTTGAAGTTTGATCATCTCAATACTGACTACCCTGAGAAGCTAAGGGTAGATAAAAGAAGAAAAATGCAAAAAGAGGTGAGTAGATAAAAAGAAAGCCTAAAAGTGAAAAATGATGAAGAGAAAAACAAATTAAAAGAGGAAGGAAAAGAGAAGAAAACAAAAATCACCAAAAAATAAAAGAAGAAAAAAATAAAAGAATTATACAGATGTGAAGAAGTTCCTGAGGAGAGAAAAAAAAAATGAAAGGGTAGGGGAAAATTTTACTGAAAGATTGGTTGATGTGGGGGACAGCTGGAAGAATGAAGAAATAAATAAAAAGGAAAATAAAGAGAAAAAAGAAAAAAAACTGAAAAAAATCATTAAAAAAATGGTTCAAAATGAAGAAATGAAAGAAAGAGAATGAAAAAAAATAAAAAAAAGGATTTTTTTCTAATAAATTCAAATTAATGATTTAATGACTACGGATTGATGACAGACAAAAATTTATGCTTGGTGTTTGGCTGTCTTGGAAGAAGAGGAAAGACAAAAACAAAAAAAAACTTAAGGCAAAAAGATTTCAAAAAGAAGGAAAATATTAAACAAAGATTGGGAATAAAGAAACACAAGACATTAGATATCGATTCAAAGTCTTTCTTATCCTTAAAGATTCATTTCTTTAGTTTTTTTTGTGTGTTGACACAACAGAACATTGATAACAACATTATTGCAAAGGGAATGATATAATAATAATAATAATAATAATGGCAATATAGAAAAATGAATAAGAATAATGAAATCGAATAATAATGAAGAAATAATAATAAGAAGAAATGTAACATTAACAGCAAATAACAGGTAATGTTTGTCATTTTTAAATTATTATATTTTTTATTTATTTTCAATGATTTTTTTTTTCTCCATTTTTGTTGTTGTCATATGTGCCCTCACCTCCAAACTGGTCCTCAAATCAGAATAAACCCTTCAAAAGTGTTTTATATATTTTTTTGGTCTGCTTTCTTCTCTCTTTTGCCTTTGTTCATTTTTTTTTTTCCTTTTATTTGTCTAACTAATAAAATCCACTTAAACAACTGGAAACAATACGACACAGACGATGACAATAATATTAATAATTATAATAATAATAATACTGATCTTTCAAATATTTACAGTTTACAAATAAACTGCATAATGAATTTATCTTATTTTTGTTTTATTTTTAGAAAAGTAAAAAGAATATTTATATTTTGTAAAGATTTTTTCCCAGAATGAAATTTGACACTAATTTTAATAAAACCTTACAAAATAATGTCACAAAATGAATCTACTACTACTGTTAACAATAATAATATTAATACTAACAGTTGCTTTTTTTAATAATAATAATAATAATGATAATAATAATTTATTACCTTTTTTATGGTACACAAGGAAAAGAGAGAAATGAGCAAACCCAAAAAAATGACAAAATCCAAATCGAAAAGAAAATATATGCAAATTTAAAATGCTTTGCAAATCAAATAACATACTAAGAAAAAAAAAAAAAAAAAAAAAAAATTTTTCTTTCCCTTTTCTGGGCTCGATGAATACTTTTCATTTTTTTTTGCTTTATTTTTTCCTTTTTCTTTTCTTTGAAAAAAAAAAAAAATCTGGTACAAACAGTTACAAGACGACAAAACAAAACGTTTACGTCCTAGAGTACAAAACGTAGTGAAAGATAAATTGGAAGCAAATATTTCATTATCCTAAAAAGTTCTTATCCAAAACCATAATTATCATTTTGATAATTACAAGGAAGATGACTGCAGCAATGAATCCAAATCCATCCATAAAAGAAATGCATATAAAAGGCTGACTTTTTTTTTTTTTAAATACTGCTTACAAGTTTTGGCAAATAATTATTTAAAACAAGATTCTAAGTATTAAATGAAAATCGGTTTTTAAATAGGTAATGAAAACAAAATCACACTCAGTTTTTCTAATCTCTGAACAAATGTTAATTTTAAAAATTATTTTTTAAACTAAAAGACACAAGTTTTGAATATCCCTCCTTTCTGTCTTCAAAAAAAGATAAACATTTTTCCTGATTTATACATGACAAATATTGTAAAATCTATAACGATAACAATTTTGTCTAATGTAGAAAACTTTATAGTTGTTTATCAATGCTAGTGACTTAAGTTTTAGAAGAACCACAAGATATACATTATGAAAACTTATGCAACACTTGGCAAAATTCTATGTGGCCACCATGGGCACTGAACTTTAAGAATTCTATTTAATGGTTTGAGAAAACAATATCAAGAACAATTTCAGGGTACTGCTTTGTCATAGTTTTACCCTAAAATTTAATGGCTTGCAAATGAACTGTTCTTCTAATCTATGCATCCATTTTTATATAGACATATTTTTATATAGATGTAAACTCTATAAGAATTTACTTTGATGGTTCTCAGTTCTTCTATACAAGCAGGCGATAGATTTCTATACAAGAAAATAATTTTGCAAGCACATACAACTGGAAAAACGTGTGTAGGAGAGAAAAATTTTCCTAAGACTGAGACACTTGATTTGGGATTTAATATTGAGCCAAGTGATGACAGGATCAACTAATTTAGTTGATCTCATGTACAGTCTTTAAGAATAAAAGATCAAATTTATCTACTTTAGAGCGTCTTGTATCTGCATAAAGACTGAACTCTAAAATTATAGTTTTTTTTTTCTCTGCTTATATCCTTACCTTTAAGTTTTTCTTTTCTTACAAGTTAAAAAAGAATCAATAAAACTGAAATTAATTATTGATAACTAAATTGGATAAAAAGAAATTAAATTTGAATGAGATCTTATTGTCTAATTCAAATTTTAATATTTTTTTCTCCTTATCCTTTCCAATAAAATTGTTAACAGAATATTCTGACTTTCATTGTGTGTGTATGAGAGAGAAAAAAAGATGAAAAACAAGCAAAAAAAAAAAAAAAAATCATCAAATCCTGGCACAATCATCAGAATGTAATTATGGAACTCAAATGTATTTTTTTTTTTTTTTTTTTTTTTAAAGGTTTCTAATTTCATTGTCATTTAATTTTTTTATCATTTTTTTTTTCAAATTCCACTTTTCTAAATTTTCTCTTTTTTTTTTTTTCCAACCATTTGAAATATTTTTGTCATTCTGACAAATTTTCTTGCTTTTCAATAGTTTTGATCTTTTTTGTCTCTTTTTTTTTTTTTTTTTTTTAAAAACACAGACGTGTAAATTTAATTTTTTTACATTTTTTTTTAAGATATTGAGTAAAGGGAATTTATTTGGGTAAAGGGAATTTTCAAAAAATAAAAAAAACATTTGTTTCAATTTTTTTTTTTTTAGCTAAGGAAATCAAATCAAAACAAAACACCTCAGTACAAGCAAAAACACAATTTGCAGAAAAACATGTCATTGATTTAACAGTAGTATTAATAGTGGTAGTAGTAGGAGTCATAATAGTAGTCATAGTAGTAGTAGTAGTAGTAGTAATAGTATTAGTAGAGAAAGAATAAAGTGAAATTTCACACCAAGATAAGCTTCATTAATATTGGAAAAACATTCAGCATAAAAAAAAAATTTTTTTGAATTTTTTTTGCTGCTATTTTTATTGAAAAAAATTTTAACAAAAAGGAAAAAAAAAAAAAAGGAAAAAAAAAACCCAACATATATATTTTTGTGTGCATACTTTGGCATACCTTTTACATTGATTTTGTTCACACCACTCCCCTCCAAATAAATGTACACCCACACACTCAGGTGTATGTGTATGTATATTTACACATATATGTACGTTGGGGTGCATAAAATAATTGATTAATATCAGTTTAAAAGGTTTCATCAGGTCTTGTTTGAATTATGATTGTGCATATATATATATATATATATATATATATATATATATATTTGACACATTTTTTAAGTCAGGATTCTTGAAAAGATTTGGGGGTTGGGTCAGATGGAGGAAATGTTTCTACAATTAAAAATAATTAGGGGATGATAAAGAAAGAGAGTGGGTGGAGGTAAAGAAGAAATAGATTAGAGAGAAAATGTAAAAAAAGAAAAAAATGATGTCCCCCACCCCGCCACTAAAATATTTTGAATCGTATACAATGAAGAATTTAACAGAATCATTGAAGAAACAAAAATTTCCATCCTAAATTGCTTCTCAATTAATTAGAGCATAAATATGGTTTTTAACTTTTGAATAAGAGTGTGGGTTGCCGAGCATCTTGTATATACATGTGTGTCTGTGTGAATGTGTGTGTAGGATATTAGTCAAAGGATAAAAAAAACAAAAAAAAAAAAACAACTTATTTTTATTCTTTAAAATAAAGCAGAGTAACTTCTTTTGGTGAAGTCTTAAATTTGTTATAAATGCAGTATTTCCTAAATTGACCAAGAAGACATCAGCATATATATATATGTGTGTGTGTGTGTGTGTGCACACATAAGTGTCTGTAAATAAACTTAATTCACCCAAAAATCTGCTGAGGACTGGAAACTCAAAGGGCAGATTTATATAAATAAACTATTACATATATATATATATATATATATATAATATGTATGAATGATTGCTACAAATATAAAATTTGCCATTTAGCTCATTGAATGTTCTTATATGGCTTTGAACTCTTTTTTCTGGTGTGCCTTTGTAGCATGCACCCTTAAAAGTTGTTTACTTTTTAGCTTACTTAAACGATCTGCTCTGATATGGGGGATCTTCGAGGGCCTGCTATTGTTGAGCACTCTCCTCTGCGGATTTATTATTGTTTCCCATGTTATTGAGCTCTTTCTACACGTTTTTAAATTTTTCTGTGGTTCTTTTTTTTTTCCTTTGAAAAACTTTGTTTTAATCTCATATTTTTTTTTTTTTTTTTTATATCACTGCATATTTATCTGCCCTTTGTTTGTATTACAAGAGTATTGTGTTGAATATACTGTTTAGTTTACCACAGTGGTTGACAGCATGTGTATTTATATAAGTATGCATGTTTATGTATAAATTTATGTTTTTACAGAGGCAATCAAATCATTTTAATGGTGACAAAAAAAAAAAAAAAATTTAAAAAATTCAGTTAAAAAAGGCATTGTGTGTACAAGATTTGCACACATTGTGCATATTACACCAAAACAGAAAACATCTTTGTATATATGTGTGCATATATGCATAAATGCATGCATATAATTGCACCTATATGCACATACTAAACAACTGCATACATAGTTAAGATTAATACTGAGTCATATAATACAATATTTGTTTGCATGTATGAATACCAATTTTTGTATAACATACAAAATGTATAATAAGAGGTGTTCATGATGGTTGTAAAAACTTTTAGAAAAATAAGGTAGTAATAATAATAATAATAATAATAATAGTAATAATAATTTGGATCCTAGGAAAGGAATATTTGGTGAAGTTTACATTGATCACATTTGAGTGAAATCTATCTTTACTTTTTTTTTTTTTTTAAATCCATCCCCTTTTCTTCATTTTATAGAAAAGTTAAAACTTGATTTAAACTAACAAAAATATTAATCTGCCAAAAGGGGAAAGGAAAAAAAAAAAAAACAACAGACAAAACTGTAAAAATCAGAAGCACTGATGGATTGAAAGATTATCTAGAAAGAGACAAACATATGACAAAATCTTTTTTTTTTTTTAGCTTGATAAAACGTACCTATAATCCAGAACAAAAACAAAGCAGATCATATAGAATTGTTAGACACTATTGAACACAGACTAATAATTGGTCTTGATTTATGATTTCTTGGATTCTCTTCCTGTTATTTTTAGGTTTTCTGCAATAAAGCCGGTTTTATCAGACATTTGTAACTTTTCATGCCTTTTAATCATTCACTTTCTCTCTTCATTCTCATTTTATACAAAACTCCTGTTTCGTTCTCTTCCTAGTTATCTTGTTCACCAAAGTCTTCTGATCCCTCAACACGACAAACCTCTTGCCATACAGCCCGGGGATTGAACGCCAAAACTCAGTTCATTTCACAGGCTACTAAAATCAACCTCGACAGCGGCTTTTAGTGGCCAAGTGAACACTGACTGCCAAACATTCAAGGCTTTATTTTAGATTTGCCTTGAAAACAGAAATCGGTCAAAAGAAAAAGTTGTTAGAGCTTCCAGACGTTTTTTTTTTTAGTCTTCTCTTCTATCTTCTTCCAGATTTGTGGAAGCAGACCAATTCGAATTTGTTCAAGTCGCAACACAAAACAAAGAAGTAAAGACTGTTGTTCTCTTTGAAAGAACACAAGCATGCAAACATATAGAAAACATTATATATATATATATATATATATATATATATATATATATATAGCACTTTTAAATTTATGCAAGTTTGGCTAAAAGTGATTGGACCATTTTTATAATTTTTTTAAGATAATGTTTTTATACTTCTATTAAGTATAGATCATTCCTGTATTTCCTATCAAGTGAAGATGGAGCAGACGTACAGAAATTCAAAATATTAATAAAAGAAAAATTATAAAAAAAACATCTCTCATTTTTAACCAAAAGTCTGTGTATGTGTACCTTTTCACTTTCAGTAAAATGCTAAATGGCGGGTATTATTTAAAAACTTTCACATTCATTTTTGTGACTTTTTAAATTCTTCTCTGCTTTGCACATTTGAACATCAGAGTTGTTGTAGAGTTTTATGACCCTTTAACTTCCTCTGAAGGACCATAGTCATGAAAGAAAACCCACACTATTTCATATATATATATATATATATATATATATATATAGCATTATTAGGTCCACATAGCTATACAGAAACAATGTAAATTGAACATTTAGCAAGCATAATTCACTGATACACAATACATTACATTTGAATACATGCATGTAGTATAACAGAATTATTCATTAAGAAGCTCAATAAACTAAAAATGTTTTTCCCCCTTTGGGTAATTTTTTGTTAGTTTAAATTTTTTTTTCCTTTTTACAGCCTTTTTCTTTTCTCCCCACAAAAAAAAAAAAAAAAAAAAAATCAAAGATAATTTCCTCCCATTTTTGTTAACTTGACACAAAGTCTTTCCTTTCAGGTTTTTTGTTTTTTTTTTTAGTTGAATTTAAAAATAACAATGAAGATAACAATTTTAGAATACACTTGAGAAAAGATTAAAAGAATCAGAAGATAGAATTGATTCTAAAAAGAAAAGCAGGAATCTAGCTTCATCTTCAGTCAACAAGAAAGATTCCAAACAAAAATTGTTGCTACATGTACAGATTCTATTTTTGAACAGTTTTGTAACAAAATCATGGAAGTCAAAACCAACATCAGAATTTTTTAGTTGGAACAAAAATGAAAAAAAAATTCTTTTGTTTAAACAAGTTTGTTTCTATATAAATATTAAAAATAAATTTAATCTTTTTTTTAGCTTTTTTGTTTTTGACAGAGAATCTTTGTTTCGCCATTTAATTTTGAAAATAATAAAATCATTCAAAAAGCCATGTTTAACCTATGTCTCTTTTAACAATTATCACATTTTTTTTTTCTAAAAGAGAAACACAAGATGAGAAAAAAGATAAAACCTTTTTGCTTTGTTTCTTAAGCGAGCGGGAGAGAGAGAGAGAGAATAATTTCTAATACGATTTTGTAAGTTTTTTTCCATATTTTGTTTTTAATTTGTTCATTATTCAACTAATTTTCTTCTGCATCTTGAACTAAAGTTCCGTATAGAAAGGCAGATAAATATCTCTCTCTGTCTCTTAGTCCTAATTGTCTTTTTGCATTCATCCTCAGACAGATGGGTGTGGTGCCTTTCAATTTTTCCTCTCTTCTTCTTTGACTGATCATCATCTTCATCCATTACCTGAAATAAAAAAAAAGCAATCAGTTATAAGACAACTGCAATCAAAACATTATGACTTACTGTTGAATTTTTAAAACATTTTTCTGTCACTTGGAATTTTTGTTTTTTGTCCAATGAATGACTATTTTATTCAGCTGAATCCAATTGAGACTGGCTTGGGTTCAACCTCCACTCACAAGTAAAGCTTCAGAATGAAAATTATTTAGAAAGAGTTAAAGAATCAAATGGAACAGATTCAAATTAAAATTTTTGTTTTTAATTTTATTTTCCTACAAATAAGCCTCATGTTGCTTAAACTTTTATAAAAAAAAAAAAAAAAAAGTCAAATGTATTTTGGAAATGACAGAATTGAAATCTTAAGACAAATTCACTGGTTCTTTAGGTCTACAAACAAATTCTATAAAATCTTTTTTCTATTTGGTTATAGCTATTCATTTGTCATTTTCTAAGTATCTTACAGGAAAAAGGTTTTTGTCAAGATGACATATTTTAACGATAGATATATTGGTAACTAACTTAAAAGCTGCATTCTGTGCTGACTTAAGCTAGCTCTTGTGGAGGGCTAATTGGGCCTCTGGTGCCAAACTAATGTGACCTCTGGCCTAGATGAGAAAACAGCAATGATAATTCTGAAGAAATAACTTTGAATTCTTCAATTCACTCCATGGAACTTCAAAGCCTCACTAAGTTTGATTTGGGCTGTAAGTCTAATTCCAGCCAAAAGACTGATTTGGGCCAAAATTTCAATTCAGGCCGAAAATTGAGTTCTTCAAATCACATACTCCATGGAACTTCAAAACCTCACATACATGAAACCTCTGATTTTAACTGATTCCTTGGTATTTTGAAGAAATAAAATTGATTTCCTTAATTTAGTTTTTGAGATATTTTAAACTGAATTTAAAACAATTTTTTTTTTAAATTCAAAGTTTTTGTGTTACTTTAAATTCAATATAAATTAAAAACTTAAAATAACTAATTTTTTTTCAATTATTTTAAAATTTGAATTTTTAACTGTTCCTTCCCCATCCAGGCACAAATCCCAATGCTGGATATTCAAGCATTTGTTGAAGGGAGGATTATTAATTCTAGGATCATCCCAATTCCAAAAAAGGTATAATATGTCTATGTTGAGTAAATGTGGCCCAAGTTAGAGGGGTTTCAGACACAAGTACGGACAGACAGGCAGAATTTGCCATTTATTTATTTAGATATAAGAAGTATTCTAGAATCAAATAGAGTAGATTTTGATTCAAAAATAATATTTTTAAAATATTTTATTTTCCTCTTTATAATAAGCTATATAAAATCTAATCAACTGAATAATTCTTGTTTTGTCTTTTGCATGCAAAATAGAATTAAAATGGCAACGAAAATAATTTCATTAGATATCAGATTTTCTGACCATTTAAAAATCTGAATAATTCCTTGCCCTGTTCATTTAAATTATCATATATACTTATGTAACGCGTGATCTTCTGTATCATGTGACCCCCAAATTTTCTCTTAAATGATTTTATCATGTATCTTGTGGATCATGCAAGTTTGATTTTTGAGAGACCAAATTACAATAAACTAACCTCTTTTCCTCTATCTCTTTATCCCATTTTCTAGTTAAATGAGTTAAAAAAGTAAAAGAGTGATGAAAGTATCATTAATTGGGTAAATGCGTACAGCCATAAACAACCGAACGAGAAACAGCTAAATATCTTCTAAATGTAAACAATGGAAAAGATGCATATTTGCTATGTTTGTATTTTCTAATACGATACTAATATGTGACTATTACAAGGCATTAGTATTGGATACAGTTAAATAAAACATCAGTTTTATCAAAATCATGTTTATTTTAAATACAGCTATACTTTTTGACTACAGTAAATGGATATGTAGTTTGGTCAACAGCTTAGCCAGGGCCAGCAGTACATGCACTAATTTTATATCTTGTGTATGATGTGACCTCCTTAAAATTAGCTTCAAAAGTCGCATGATATGTGAGTATATATAGTATTCCACCTTGAACAAAATTTCTCTTATTCTTTTGAACAAATACTTCTGATTCACCATTCCATCATTACTTAAATTATTATTTGTCTTCTTCTAAGACTCATTTGCATGTGAGAATTCTTATCTACATTGAATTCCAATCATTGTTCATATCATTGATATATCAATGCTGTATGTATTGTACAATTTACAGATATAACACTGCTATGTTTCTTTTAAGTTTTCTTTGGGTTATTATCAATCAGTGTTTCTACTAAAGTTCATCATTGTCACTTGCATCTTTTCGAGGCTGTTGCAAATTTTAAATGGAAGTAAAAGAAAAGCTAATAGTCTTATCAAAGTGAGATCACCAGTGAGAAAAGGGCCTGCTATGTAAATGAAACACAGATTGTTATAAGAATTTCAAATGCCCTTCATTAGCCGTATTCAGGTTAAAAGATATGTTGAACCGTCAGTTGTTGAATCAAAGAGGATATGAAAATCAGTTGTTGAGAGTCAAGATAATCTGATGAGAATATTTTCTCTCTCAGTCTTCTGTAAATTCTTGAACAGGTAAAAATCATTTCTGATGAGCACACCTGAGAAAAACTTACTATATCTCTTAGATCCCAAAATTCTCTAAGAAATTATAGGAAAATTACTTATTTTCCAATATCTGAGAGTCTAATGGCTGAAAATAATTTCTCTTGAACAAATAATAAATTGAACAAAACTTAAAGGCCATCGATAAAATTTGGAAAATGTACATTGCATCCACCATTTTATTGTTACTCAATTGTTTCATATATTTATCATAGTTTTCCTTATTTTACTTGTTTGAATACGTTCAGTATGTTTTATATTTGTTTTTTTTTTAAGTCTCATTTGTTTCTTGGACAGAGAATGTCAATATCTTGTTCTTTTGTGTGTTCATACCATTAGCAATTGATGAAATAATATGCTATGCCACTTAAGTTCAAAGACGTAATGGTTCAGTTTTTCAAAAGCTCAATCTCCTTTGAATTAAGATGTTCATCAGTTTTGGGCTTAACACAAACACTAGCGTCTGTTTCAGAAAAGTCATTGCAAAGATTAAATGTAGAGAAAATTGGAAGAAGCAATCACAAAATTGAGAGCAACATCTATGGCTGCCATATATATATATATATATATATATATATATATATATGTTTATATAAACGTATACTAATTATTTGCTTTGTAATAATAAGTACATTTTTGTGGATCAGTTTTAATATTCTTATATTACTAGGATCCACTTCGATTATACAACAACAGATTTATTACCTTTACTATATATATATATATATATATATATATATATATATATAGCCTTTCATTATGGAAATCATTTAATTGCTAGTAAATAATTACAACAGAAGGTTATTTATTTTGCTTGTCCTTTAAACAAATTTATAAGTCTGACCAGTAAAAATGAAAGATAAGCATGAAATTGATTTAGCAAGCTAAATCGAATATTGATGTTTTATAATTCTCAACCAAAATCATAAAAAAAGACATGAAAAAAAAATCAGTCTTTAATAACAACTGTCTTTAGACAAAATACTTCATTTTCTAAATACCTGAAACAATATCTGTAAAAAAATAAAAAATTAAAAAAAAATTCAGAAATTCTAGATGTTATAATTGATTTTTCTTGGCTGTCAGAATGGGCCAAATGTGTAATGCGAATTCAGTTTTCAGGTGGACTCTTCAAGGATAGCTGCACATCTAAAAGTTCATCCTGGCAGAGGCGAATAGAAAATCCAAATTGGTTGAGATGAATTTTTAATTGGTTGAAGCCTAATAAATGAAACCAAACTCAGCATGTGAACAGATGGTGAGAAATGACTCTTTTGTCGCTTAGGGAAATAAAGAATAAATAAATAAATAAATAATATGGCCAAAGTACATGAACCATTAGCCGAGTATAAGGCAACAATAATAACGAAATGATCAATTTCCTGTATTGTAGAGAGTTGATATTTCAACTGGGTGATTACAGTAAATTATTTTCCCCATTTTGTTTTCTTTCTCATTTAGACATTCACTAAGGTTATATTTCACCTGCACTCAAGTTCTGGTCTATATTTTTGTAGATTGAAAAAAAAAAAAAAAAAAAATATGTAATTCTAATGTATATGCCTTTTAAAAAAACATTCACATAAAATAAATACCATATATTTCTGTAAATAAGGTGACCTTTAAATCTTAAAAATTACCCCCCAAAATAGGTGGTCATCTAATACATCAAAAAGCTATCCTTAAATCCTGTGGCATATTGGTACTAGTAAGTAGGCTAGTATGCTTGTACCATAGATTGTGGTTGATGAACAACTGCCTTAGTATGATAACTACCAATGTAAATATTGCTTGTCAAAACATCATAATACTGTACTACAGTAAATGTAATAAATATACTTTTACTTTTCTTGAAATCTCATTAAAATACAATATTCAAGGGATGATTACACAATAATTTGCAAATGTTCTGCTGAGCAATGCACACAAGTAACAAGTGAAGTCAACAAATCTTTTCTTTCTTGATTTGCAGAACTATCGGTGCATTCACTATTTCTCGTAAGTGTTAAATAACATTTATGATAACATACAATCTATATTTCTAATTAAAATTCATTATCATTGTGATGGTAAATAACATTTGGGATAACATGCAAGCTTTATTTGTCAATATCATACATTATACGATATTTTTTTGTGGTGTTAAGCAAGAAAATATTTAAGATGCCATAAAATCTTTATTTCTCATTACATAACAAAAAACATAAGACACCTGTATACATAAGTAAAACCCTTCAAAATTACTATGTCCATCTGATGCAAAGAGCTCACCATAAATATCATCATTTACAGTTTCATTATCTGAGTCCCAGTCGGTCGTTTTACACTACAGATATCAGATAAAAATCACAAAAATTTGCCTAGATTTTGGGTCTCGTCTTATCTATAGGCCGCCTTATACATAGAAATACACAGTACTTGATTATAATATGACATTGAATCATAAATAATTTCCGGTTTTTGTTTATCAACCTCATTCTACAGTTATATTTTATTAAATTATAGTTTTGCCGTTATTTGCTATGATTTAGTGCCACTCTTATCAGGCAGACTTTTGATACCTTTTGAGCAAAATTCCACAGACTATGATGTGAAAAGTTTTTTGACAAATTCTTGAATTTGGTTTTTATTAGAAAATTTTTTCCACATCAAAGCATTTTCCAGGTAATTGATTCATTATTTTTGTTTAGTGGCATATCAACACATCTATGGGTTATTTAATGCCAAAATTTAAATATTTTGTACACAATTTTTACTTTTATTTATTTATTTTTTTGAGAATTTATTTTTTTAGTGATACAAATTTTATTAACCCATAGCTGGAGGTAGAAGAGGTGGATTCATATCTTTCCCCAAGTGTATTTTCAAGTAAGTTAGTATAATGAACCCAATAAGAATTGGAACTCAGATCTCTGATTAAGAATTCTAAGCAATTATACATTACTCTACCTGCACATCCAAGTTTAAAGCACCTGGTATTCTGAAGTGTTCACCCATTTAGGTACTGACCAAACTCAAAAAAGGTAATAATTGATTGGTGTAAAGTTTGGGGAATATGGCAGGTGAGGTAGAACAGAACAACCAAGTTCAAAAATATTTTTTTGCATTATTCTTGCTGTATGCATTTTCATGGCAGAGAAGAACACTTTCCTTAAATCCACCAATTGCGTGATTATCAAACACTCTACATGTGTGTGTATTATAAAGATATGTAAGAAAGAAAGAGTTCTGTAGGTGTATGCAGATGTATGCGTGAGAGAGAGAGAGAGAGGTTGGTAAGAGCAGTCAGGTGAAATAAGACTACACTGTTATGCATTTGGCTTTTCATAGCTAAGCCATTCAACCACTTCGCTGCCTCCTGCAACACTTGACTCATAAATTAGCCATTGAGCTGACATGCCAACACTGGAAAGTGGCCTGAATGAGAAAATGCACAAGCAGTTCTTGTTGCTTTCTAATACTTGCTTCCTTACAGAGGCTAAAAATATTATCAAACCAAATTATGCATTTTCAATTAGCATATCTATCAGAGTCGGTCTATCAGTTTAGCTATCAGAGTCTGTCTATATCAACCATGTACTTGGATATTTGGCACACAATTTTCCTGTTCTCTACTAATTATATTTCTTTAATCATCATCTTCTGTGTGCAATCACAGAGGAGGACTGATATTACAAAACAGTTTATTACTTTTTTCAATACACACAATATCACTTTCTCTCCAAATGCATAGGCATCTGGGAGAATGTGAGTGAGGAAAGGGCTTTGGCAGGGTATGGTATACTATTCATTTGATAATATATATAAATAAAAAGGTAACAAATAGGAAACATCTATCAATCTAACGTTTTACTTTTATTAAACCTTCACCAGAA
The DNA here is from genome assembly GCA_903632075.3 of Acanthosepion pharaonis. NCBI lineage: Eukaryota > Metazoa > Mollusca > Cephalopoda > Sepiida > Sepiidae > Acanthosepion > Acanthosepion pharaonis. The sequence goes on along the minus strand of CAHIKZ030004991.1, from coordinate 906,046 downwards.
ATTGAGAGAAAACAGACAAAAAGACCAAACTTTGGTATTTTAAATTTTGTTTGGGTCGATTTTCATTGGTCAGTCATGTATCACATGCATTAAAGCTATAGATAATTCTATATCACTGACCAATGAAAAGGTTATTTAAAATCAGAAAATATTTTTAGATTGTAAGAAATTTTTGGGGAGATAATAATGATTTACTGATACAAGTTCTACTTATTAACCCATAGCTGGGAGGAAAAAAGGTAGATTCCTATGTTGCCCAAGGATATTTGTGCATAAGTGAATATAATGAACCCAACTAGAATTGGAACTCGGCTCTAATTTCTACTATCCATTACACTCTCTGCATATCCAAACTTATAGCATTTAGGTATTCCCAAGCACAGTTAAGCATTTAGGTACTGACCAGGCTCAACATTGCTTAACTTGGTTATCGTATGAGAACCAGTGTTTCAATGTGATATAGTCATAAGCCTTCTTCTATAAAAAGATAGTGGTTATATTCTGTTTCATGCTTATATGCAATTATCAGGCCATATGCGTTTTCTTTTACTTGACTTATATATATAAGAAGAAATATACTCTTAAGGTGTGTTATATTTATGGGATAAAGTGCTCAATATCAGAGAGAGCGTATGTAAATATAAAAGTGAACATTGAAGTCAACACTTAAGAGGTGACAGGCTGTTTCATGCTAGACACAATCATTAGGCCACGAGTGCTCTGACGATTACGTCTAGCATGAAACAGCCTGTCGCCTCTAAGTGTTGACTTCAATGTTCACACACACACACGTCAGTGATGCATTGTGGGTAGTTTATTTTATTTGTTCTCATAGTTGTTTTGGTGGGTGGTAATGATTCTTTCAAATTATTCTAGGGGATATTGGGTGAAAATAATTGTGGATCCGGATGTAGTTTTTTTCAATTTTAAAAAAAAATGTTGAACAAACAAAAAAATTAAAATTTTACACAACACATTTGAGTGATGCTTTTGAAGAGAAAAATAGCTTTTTCTGGTAAAATAAGTTAACAGGTACTTTTACTGTATGAAAATGAATGTCCTCATCTTGCAAATACAATAAGGCTAATAATCATGGAGCTGAGTTGCTACATCCTTCCATATGGAGTCTATTCTCCAGACTATCATTTGATGCCATCCATGTTTCAATTCCTTGTCTACTCATTAGTTCCAAACAATTTTAAAATATATAAAAAAAAAAATTCTTTAATTTATCAAGTCAAAACAGGAATTGGTCTTTTACAATTGAGTACTCAATTTAACCGAAATATTGTGTGAATTTAGAGAAAATAATTTGATGTTTAATGAGGGATGTTATACATTTAAATTTCATTAAACAATCCTAGAAACTTTTACAGCCATTTGGTGTGTGTGTGTGCATGAGACACATGGAAAGAGTAAATATGTCACTTAATGAGAGAAAAGAAAAGGAAACAAACTGAAATGTTGAAACAAGTGAGAAGCAAATATATAAATCAATTGGGAGTTAAAGAAAGTGAATGACTAAATCGGTTGATGGTTCATCAGAAAATGAGTGTCTAGCTGTCAAATATCTGATGAAATAGTCACCGAAGAAAGGCTGGGTAAGTCAGCTATGGATCAACATGAAAATGGAAGGAAATCATGATGATAAATCAGCTGATATCAAAAGAGATTAATCAGTGGTTAATAAAAATCATAATACAAACAGAACAAAACATGTGGGCTTAGATATGGAGCTGTTTAACATGGCTTTAACATTATCACTATCCTTGTCGATGCACTTAATTCATTGGTGATTATTAATTTAACAATTTATATATTAATTAAACATATAGTAAAAAAACAGCAGATTAAAATTCAGCTATGAATTTATTGATCCCCCTTCATATACATGTATATACAAGTTAAAGATCAAATGCAGATCATATATGGCTAATTGCCAATTTTCATGCTATCTTAGATGTCTAGTAAATCCAGAATGGGACAGAAGATCAACCGTCCTGCAGATGTTACATACTAGCCCAGACTGAGCATATTTTATAGGATAAAGTTAACATCACCTTTCCTAAGAGCTCTTTTCAAAATACATATACATATATATATATATATATATATATATATATAATTTGTATATTTAGGCAGCAATCTTTCATTTATGCTTGTTTCAATAAAAACAACAGACACGGTACTACGGGTTAAGCTTTTTATTTTTCTTGTGCTCAAACCAGAACTTTCTTTTCTGGACAAAGAGTGTGTAAAAACTGTCCAAATGTTTTATATTTTACCGAGTGCTTTCAGCTATACCTTTAGCCATTATCAAGGATGATTCGATTTTTCAGCTTAATTGAGTGCGTGCATTATGTGTATGTCTTAGTGTGTAGTAGGGATGTTTTAATTTCCGAATATGGTTAGCACATTGTGGCCTTGTCCGTAGTTAATATTGTTAAGAGTTGGCTTTTTCTTTTTTATTATTAAAATTTCCATTATTTTTAGTCTTTTTTTTACAGGTGGATGCAGTTAATATATTTGTTTTCTACTAGTATGTTTCATATATATATATATATATATATATATATTATAGTGGTAAATATGAACATACATATGCAATCATATATCTAAAATGTATAAATATATATATATATATATATTTGTATAAAAAATAATTCCAAGAGGATAGAATCCAGGTAGAACTCAATGCCCAGGACAGAGTAAGGATATAATAAAAAGGCTTAAACACTAATATTCCATGGTCATAATTTATTCCATTGGAATCGTAAATACGATCTAATTCATCAGACCGACAAATTCAAAAAGAAAACAGAAAAAACAACTCCAAGAATAAAAAATAAAATTTAGTGAGAGTATGTATGAGAGTGTGGGACGAATGTTAGATTAAAAGAAAGCTAACATTCATATTTCTCTCACTTAAACCGTCTTTAACTCCCCTCTTTAAAACTTCTCTCTATTAAATTTTAATCCCCCCCCTTCATCTTTAGACCTTCCTGTTCTTCTCTCATCTGTTACCCCTCTCGATAGCTTTCTTTATGAAAAAAACAAAAAAAAAAACAAACAAAAAACAAACAACACTTTCCAACCATATGTGAAGGTTAATTTCAACCCAATATATGTGCATCCAAATTCCAACCATCCCCCCTCAGTTATCAAGCACATACCCTCTTCCATTGGATTTAGAATTAGCACTAACTCTTCTAACAAGGATGTTTTTAATAAACATCGTGATTTTTACAATTCTGCACTCAAAAATAGTGGATACAAAGATACCACTCACTTAAGTTATATTTTAATAAGTGGCTAGCATTTATTTAATGACACTTTCAGTCTTAAATATTTATTGGTTGTGGTATCTGATTGTCTAGGTCAATGTCGGTGGATGTGTGTACATGTATTTATCGGTGTCTGTGTGTATGGAAAGTGCATTCACTTTTAATTATGTATGTATGTATGTGTTTGTCCCCCCCCCTTTTTTCCCCATAAAGGGCCGTGGAGATGTTCTCTGTATTGTCACTTTTTTTGTGTGTATATATATCTAAATATGTCTGGATGCTTATGTATTATAATCTGATTGTGTTTGTGTTTGTGTTTTGACAATTAGTTTAAACTGCCCATTCGCAAACTTGGGATTAAAATGTATACATATATATTGTCAGAGGACTGGATGGAGTAACGTCTATTCTAATGTAATTTCAACGAAGAAATAAATTGAATAACATATGTATTTCCCCTTTTCTCCTCGGTAATTTTATAATTTTAAACTTAATAGTGATTAAATTTGGATTTTAAAATTGGCAGATTTAATTTTAATATCAAATTCTATCATATAATTTAATAATTATTGGTTAGAATAAATTCTTTTTTTAATTTTACCCGTATTTTAACGATCTGAATAGCTATTATAACATGACTTCGTTGTCAGGCTTTTTGAATTTTCCTATACTTGTATTTTGATTGGTCATTCTAGATTTTGGAACAACGTTTTCCCCTTGTGAAAGATCGTTAACTAATTTGAAACTTTTAAAACCATTTGCTTTGCATTCAACATCATCACTTGATAAGACACCAGGAGTGTTGAAACAAAATGGCTATTTTTGTAGTGATTTTATAACATGCTTATGTTATAAATTTTCTAAATAAATAATTATATATATATATATATATATATGTGTGTGTGTGTGTGTGTGTGTGTGTATATATATATATATATATATATATATATATATATATTTTTTTTTAAGCATTTCACCCCTAGCAAGGCAGGAAGCCACTAGGATGCAAGGGGTTATAGAGGATTTAGAGCGAGAGCAGGTAGGAATGATAGAGGAAGGAATGAGGAGAAGGATAGTGGATAGATCAAGGGAACTGTGGATGTCAATTGATATTACATTTGAACAGTTGGAGATTATAGCTATCAGGGAAACAGGAATAGGGAAGGGAGTTCCACAGGCGAGAGGTGCGAGATATGAAGCTATTGAAATAGAAGAGGCGGATACATTTAACAGTTTCAACAGTGAAAGGGTGAGAGCGGGATGCCAGCTGAAAGTTAAAGGGTTGGGGACATAAGGTCAGAATTAAACAGTCTGGTGGGTATGTCTTGATTAACCAATTAAATGTCATATCTACACTAAATAGATAAGTAAGCTCAGAGGATGGATGTGGGCGAGTTATTTTTTCTTGTCATGATAAACTGAGACATAAATATGTCATCATTATATATATATATATATATATATATATATATATATATATGTACCGTTGTATATGATTGGTGTATATGGAATAAATTCCAATAACCAACAATTACTATTCTTAAAAGAGTGCTCAATACAGAGTAGAGAGAATATAATTATCTATTTAAAAATTATAACATAAATATGTTATAATCTTTAAATATATAAGTGGTGTTCCACTAACTTGGACTGATTTTAAATGTGAATTAAGTTTAGGCGTCTAATGATTTTTTTCTTTTTCTTTCAGATTTAGCAACTTAATTCTTTGGCAATTTTAACCATGGACAGATTAACAATCAAACAACGTTATCGAAGTCTATTATGAAAATAGACATTCAAATTTATAAATATACGGTCCAATGAATCCTCCAGCAAAAATGCACACCAAACAGTGACCTTTTGTGGATGCAGTGGCTTTTCAACAATCTTCCTTGGATTTTCATCAGCCCAAATGCAACAATTCTGATTATTAACAAATCCACCAAGATGAAAATTGGCTTCATCACTAAAGAGGATTTTTTGTGAAAAATCTTCATTGGCTTGTCTTTATGCACCTAATTGACGAATGTAGTACACTCCAAATGGTCAGCAGGTTTCAGTTTTTGTGTCAGTTGAATTTTGTAAGTGCGCAGAGACAAATCTTTTGTCAAAATTCGATGTAACACTGTTGTGGAGAGGTTCAATTCCTGCACACGATGACGAATAGAGGTGTCTGTATTTTTGGCCACATTCTTGTGCATTGTCGCAATGTTTTCAGCTGAACAGCATAAACGAACATGCAGTGGTGTTTTTATATCTGCCACCGACACAGGTTGTTTGAATTTATGAACAATTTTTACAAATGCACTCTTGGTTGGTTGATTATGTTGACAAAAAAAAAAAAAAAAATATCGCAAAGTGTGCGAAATCTATTTTTGTTTGAACGTACATTTTCATAATAGGCTTCAATAACTTTAACATGTTTGATTGTTAATCTTTCCATGGTTGAAATTACCAAAAACTTAAGATGTTAAATCTGAAAGAAAAACCCCCAAAAAAACAATCTGTTTAATTTTTTAACTTGGTGGGCCTTGACTACATCGAATTCATGTCTGAAAGACTTATCCAGGTCATTTTAGATCCTTCTCTGGTCTTCTTCATTAGTAATTCTGTTGAAGAAATCCTCCAGCCTCTGGGAGATATGAGCTTGTAGTCTCTTTTATCCAATGATTGTACTGGATTCTCTCTCAGATAAGGGCATGTCCCGCTTTTTCTGTGACCAGATGAGCTCTCCTTGAATCGACGAAAAGTCTTAGTGCCAAGCCTGAAGGGATGAGTTGTAGATCTGACATTCCTCCCCCAATTCAGAGATCTACAACTCATCCCTTCAAGCTTGTCACCAAGACTTCCCGTCAATTCAAAAAAAAAAAAAAACCATTAGATGCTTAAACTTAATTCTCATTTAAAATCAGTTCAAGTTACTGCAATACCATATATATATATATATATATATATATATATATATATACACACACACACACGTGTTGGTTCATCAAGTTACGTTCTACTTGACTCGCAGTAAGACTAGCTGCTTCTTTGTTTCACAACAAAAGAAAAAAAAATCTTAAGTCTGTGTTTTTTTTGTTTAATTATTATTATTATTTTTTTTTTTTTTTTTTAACCATGGCCAATATTTACTTACTAATTGTAATTAAGAAACTCACTGGCAGTAATGAAAACAAATAAAATTTAATTACTGTGTAGCATGACAAACATGAAATTCACTGTATACCACTTATAATATTATTAACTGCCCTGATGTTAGACCAGAAAACTACCTTTCATGGCTTCTCATCTTAATTGATTGGAATTGTTAACATGTTTTGTCTTGGTGAATTAAGATGGGATACAGTAAATATTCTGTTCATCATCACAGATTTGCTTGTCAGTTGCCTAACCATAACTTGTTGCGCAGGTCTCTAAGGGGCTGTGCATCTGTTCCTGAGTGGGATGGGGTTAGTTGTGGAGTATTAATGCTTGGTGTTGAGAGGGTTGTACCATCCAATGGGACTTGGGGGAATCAGATATAGATACTTAGGAACACCCTCACACAGAGACTATCCGAGTCGACTGGTTTACCCAACTTGAAGGTATTACTAACCAGGCTCAGCATGCGAGTTTATACACTGCTTTTATCAAAACCTGTCACCACATTGCACACATTTTGCTGTGATGCAGGTTTTGGGTATACTCTAATCACACTGGGTGCCGTGATGGGTAAGTTGGGATTTGTACCCAGCATCACTTTGTTGACATTCTGATCTTTAACTTTAATAATAATACTCAAAAGTACAGCTCACACATTACAAAGAGCTTTATCTATATAAAATCTGTGTGATCATTTTTTTTATTACAAAAATGATCAGTGGAAAATGTCATGAATCCATTTCTGATCTTAGGTCTTTGGTTGAACAAAATGTGCATACAACAGAAATCAAAGGAAATAATGATAATTGTGTGTGTGTGTGCGCACATATATGGTGGATGCTGAAGTTTCTTGTTCTGACCAAAGAAAAAAAATTTGATGTTTGGTCAGATTATTTTTATGGAGTGTGTGAGGCCAAAGACTTTTCAGCACTGCCTTGTCAATATGAACTTTTCAGAGTAGAAAGCAAATGTCAAATCTGTTCATTTCTCAAAATTTTGACTGTATTTTATACTTAGCTACATTATATAAATGTTGCAGAAACCAAGTGGGTGGTTTATAGCAGCTTTTGTGGAAGCCTGCATAAAAATGAATTTCATCATTTTTTTTTTCTGCTTTAAACAAAAAGAACAATTCTTCAGGTCTTTTTAATGCCACTCAGAAATATTCCAAAGGAATTATTTACTGTTAAATTTGGGTTTATTAGAATTTTTAAAGCTTTTTTTTTTTTTTTTTTTTAAAACTAAATTGAAAACGCAATAAAATATAGTTATTTATAAAAGCAAATCTAATTTTAACAAACAGACAATCCACTAATTTCTTTTAAATTTGTATGTGAATGTCAATCTGGCTTGAGAATTGTTCATGATTTTATATAAAAGCAAAGATATTTTTTCAAAACTTAAAGTTCAACACTTGATTGAAGGTAAATTATTATTTTGTAATGAAAAATTGTTTAGGCTAATTTTTAAAAGAGAGATAAAAAGAATTTAAAACAAGATATGAATGATTACCAGCAAAGTAAATGATATAATATTTGGCAAATCCTAATATATATATATAATTATTTATTTAAAAATATGATTCCAAATCGCTACATAAGAGGTCTCATGTTTCAAAACAAGAGCAGAAAACTTCAATATAATCCTTTAAATTAAATTGAGTTTAAATTAAAATGGGCTCCGTTCCATCTTCAAGCGAAATTTTTGTTGGAATAACGTATATCTGAAATTTACTTGTTTTAAAAATTGAAATCAAAATCTCCATGGTAACAGCAAGGGCGAATTGTTTAAATTGGGTAGGCGAGTGTAGGGTGTTAATAATAAGTAGTGGTATAGAGATACTTTCAAGATGTCAAGTCGGGGGAAAGGTGGGGGTGTCTAAAATGAAACGGAAGATGTATTAACCTTCGTCTAGTTTGTTTGTCTATGGAGATTTATTTATTTATTTTATTTTATTATGAAAGGGAATTGTGCATATAAAAAAAAAAAAAAAAAAAAAAGAAGAAAAACTTTTGTAACGTTTGTTTTTTGACGACTTATAAAGGGTTATCTATTATGTAAGGTATTTAAACTACTTATTTGGGCTATGGATTATGAAGAGTGTTATGTTGTATGCATGTTTGTAGTTAATTATTCCTACTATGAATCTGAAGATTGGGCTATTTGTTAAACAAGTTATTATAAATTTTTTTTTTTTAACTAATGATTCAAACCAAAAATCTGATGATGCCTACAAAAACTGTTAACTTGTGTCTATTATTTAATAGATTATTATTATTTAGAAGTTTAATAATGTGTAATTTTTCATGGAGGCACAAAGGGCATGGGTCATCCCAAGCCTTATCAATGATTTTCCATTTAACTTTTGGTGTTCTATTTGTTTCCTTCAGGTGCCAAAAATATTTTGATAGTGAAGTCTGATTTCTTTTGTTTATATTATTAAAGGAGCACTTATGCTGCCTCCATCTATCTTTAAAATTATTCTTCGTGGACCCAATGTATATCATATTAGTGCTAGGGCTCTCTGTGGATGAAATAGTACATTGGTATACCACAGAATTAATACAACATTTTCTAATGGGCAGTCTTCTAGGTTTCTACAGTTACATAATTTTTTCCTTTTATCGTCTGGTTTAAGTGCAGAGTTTTTATTAATAAACGCAAATAATTGATTTCAACAGCTTACCAACTAGGTTATTAAAAGGCAGAATATATTTTTAGATTATGAGATTTTTTTTGAGATAATGATTTAGTGATACAAATGTTACTAATTAATCCATCAGGAACTGATGTTTCAACGTGATGTGGCCATAAGCTGCAAATAATTAGGGAGAATTTGTTTATCTGTTCATTATATGAACTCATCCTTGCAGAATAAGCAGCTAAGTTGTGACTACGCCAGGAAAGTGTCTCAATTCCACCAATGTTGCATTTTACGAGATCATCATTGGGCTCCTTAACATCAGAAGTATAGTCATAGATCATGTGGAGACAACTTTTGTGGAAGACATCCAGCCAATTGATAGGGGACCTATATGGGGTCCATGATTTTGAGCTGTACAACAGTGTGGTCAAAATGGCTGCTCTGTAAATACCTATTTTAGTGTTCCATTTGATACCTCTTTCATTTTATAGATGGTAACAAAGTTTCCCAAAAACACTTGTAGCTTTGGCTATATAGGATTGTCTGGGAATTGCTGAACTTGTGGAGGTTGTATATATATATATATATATATATATATATATTATATATTTATTTTAGGATATTAAAACAAAAACATGTTAAAAATTGCTACACAATTACAATCATGTTTCAACACCATAAATGTGTCTCCTTGGGCGATATCAAACCACTGGTGAGTGAATACATTGCACACATACATACACAAGTTTCATTACAGATGACTGACAAAGTACAATAATTAAGCTTTTTATTCAATTTTTCTTGTGTTCATATAAGTGTCTCTTTTTCTGAATATAAAGTATCTAAATATTGTCCAAATGTACTGTATACCTATAAGTGCTTTCGGTATTCTATTAGTCATTATCAAAGTATAAAAGTGAAATGTGATGCAAAGCTGATATACTACTTTTTGACTGGGAAGTTTTGCAAATATCAATGGCTATAATTTGATCACAAAGCCACCACCATCACTCAACGAAGGTTTCCATGTTTATTTACACTTGTAGGCAAGGGATTGAGTGTTTGGACAGATTAACCTATTTATTCAAGCTGATCTAATATTGTTTGAGAAATAAAATGTATATTGATTATGGCAGCATTACAACATCTTTTATTTTTCTTTACTGTTTTGGGATTTTATTTTAAATTGGTTACTCATTATATGATAAGTGCAAGAAAGACAATATTTTTCATGTTACTAGGATATTAGTACTTAGTGCCATGGTTTTAAATACTAGCATTAACTGTTCCCTTATTGTGTTGACTGTATGAAACAAAGTTTGTTTATCTACTTCAAAACCTGAAAATTAATTTATTATATATAAAGTTGCTTGTCTGTGTGTATGTGTCCATAAATATTGCATAATACAATGACAGCAATTAAATGCAATGTCATCATTTATGTCTACCAACATGGGACTTATATCTTGTTTAGTTTTAAAAATCAAGCAAAATAATTTTAAAATAATTGTTTTGTTATTCATTCCCAATATAGATCTTGTCTTTTGTGTGTTTTTATAAAAAACAAAATAGAAAAAATTAAAAAAATGAGTAGGAATTAACAGTCTAAGACAAAGAAAACAACGTGAACAGAATAAGGTTGTTAGAGGGAAAGATATTTAGAGTGAAATAAACAGGTTTGAATGGAGACAGTGAGAAAGGAGTTAACAGAGATCAATTAACAGAATGAGATAGTGAGTTCAGTATTGGGTTAAGTGAAGGTAAATGGGGAGGTCAGAAAATTGGATTTTGATCATCACCCAAGGGAAGAGGACTTGGCAGAATTAAAATCTGGTATTTGAAGTCCAAGCTTTTACGAGGACATAAATGCAGCTCAAAGGTATTGGTGGGAAATAACTACGTCAGCCATGAAACAGGACATAGGGTGAAACAGATTGATAGATATTAACAAATTATATATCTATACATATATAAAAGGGCAATTGTCTGTGTGAGTGTGCCCAGCTAAAACTAAAAAAACTACAATAATTAAAGACAAAAATATATATACAGACGCATTATAACCCAAGCCAGATTTTTGTAAAAAAAAATTATCATTGTATGATTTGTATTTATGAAGATATTTTAAAATTAAAATGCATTAGAAATTCTCAGAATTAAAAAGTAAAAATGAACGGTAATAATTCTTATTCCCAATTATTATTCCTGTTTGTTTTTACTTTTTAATTCTGATAATCTTGAAAAGATATGTATTTCTTAAATTTCTATACTCTTGAATTTATTCACACCTATAGTAAATAAAAGCATAACTTTAAAAAATGAATATTAAAACAACAAAGTAAATTTAAAAGAAGAATATTCAAATACAATTATTTGAAAAAGTTTAATGTTTATTTATTCAAATATTCAAATTTATTTGTGTCCAGCTAAAACTAAAAAAAACTACAATAATTACGATAAAATAAATATATAAACAGACTCAGTATCACCCTAAAGGGAAGTTGTCTGTGTATGTATTATTAATATTTTCTGGCCATCATATGAAAAATAATTTTTTGTTCAATCTTTAAAAAATAAACTTCATTTTTTTTTTTTTTTGGTTTGTAACTAGCATAAAAAAATAATTTTAAATTGTTTTATTAAAGCAAAAAACTATAGTGAGCCTTATTTTTTTGAAAATTACATAAAATATAGTTAAATTTGTAAAACAGATATTCAACATGACTAATGTTCAATGTAACTCCTGTTTGTTTCTCCTAATTTTTATTTAACTAAAGTTTTTTTTCTATTCAAATACAAATATAATTTGAAATTTAAACATAATTGCTTTTCAAAACTAAATTCTCAATGTATCTTGCTTCTACTCTCTTTCAAAATAGTTAATTAAATTCATTTATGGAGAAATTAATTTTCATAAGATGGCTGAAAAATATAAATAAATTGTCAGCAATAAACAATGCTGGATATCCCTGCTAGTATATATATATATATATATATATATATATATATATATTTTTTTTTCCCTCAATAGAAGCACAACTCATGTACAACACAACATTGCATAATTTAAATATTGATATATATATATATATATATATATATATATGTAAAATAAATCCTAAAAGAGCCAGGAACTACCTACCTAGGTTTATTTTATTTACCTTTGTTCTACTTGGCCTATTGAACACTCTACGTTTTATCTTAGTCACTTGTTTGGCATTTTTCTTTGGATACCAATTTATTTTTTGATATACTGGCAAATTGTGTCATCCAAGTTTTTTACCAACCGAGTATAATTATTATATATATATATATATATATATATACACACACACACACTATAAGGATAGTGGAACAATTCATTTTTTATGGCAGATAGTATGGATAAATATATATATAAAATAATAAAATAACTAAATAAATAAACAAATATATATATATATATATATATATATATATATATATATATATATATTTATAATATAAATTATAGCTCTGTTATTATTCATCAAGTACTATTTTATTAGCACCAGCAGCACTTAATGTGTCATATTTTATGATCATATATATATATATATATGAATGAAAATATAAAAGTGGACTCTGAGGTCAACACTAATACATATATTGGTGCAGTTGCACCATTTATTTTTAAACAGGATATTTTCATCAACAAGAGTGTATGATTGTCTACTCATATGGGTAGAGACTAAAAATAACTTTTAAAGTGATCAAAATCTGTTAGATTAATAAATAAAAAATCCATTACATCTTCAGAAATTGCTTTGTTTATGTTTTGGATTTGGAACTGCGCAGATATGAATTTTTGAGAGTCTGTAATGAGAAGGATTGTGCTTAAAGGCATTATCCAACCTTTCTTGATCAGTGACACTCTTTGTGGGTGAGTCAGTTAAAAGCATGTTACATCTAACGATGGTTTCTCCTGCAAAGGTGGATGCAGGTTTGAATCCTGCCAGAGAGTGCTTTTTTTTTCTCCATAAGATTTGTCGAATATTCAGGCTGATAGATGAAAATAAATATGCTGTTTAAAATAAACAGCATGTCTACTAAGAATATATATATATATATATATATATATATATATATATTGATATGAACAAAGAAAGGAATAGATAATGAGCTATTTACTCCTATATAAATAATATCGAGGGTGAGAAGATTGTCTTGCACAAATCTTTTAAGTAAGAAAGTGGCTGTTTTGAAAATCAGTATTTAGAAAATTTTGCTATGGTTTGAAACCAGATCCCTGACATAGAGAAAAAAAATAAACAACAAAGTCTGCTACCAAGAAAGTCATAGATAAATAGACAGGTAGGTAGATACTAATAAAAAAGAGATGAATTGATATGAATATAAAATATATAGATGCAGAGACTGAAACAGATAGACATACAGATAAATTAAAATAGAGATATATAAAATAAACATGATGAACTGGGACTAAATAAATTTAAAGATTCCTTTATGTTCCTTTGTTTTTCACTTCTCTTCATCATCAACTGTACCTGAATTGGTAAGCTGCAAGATGATGGCTTCAGGGAGACGTAGACATTAATGGTGGTAGTTGAAGTAGAGATAATAGCAGTCATAGTAGCACATGCTTTTATTGTTTGCTATTGAATCTGCATAAGAGACACACACACAGAATATTATTATTATTATTATTATCATGTAGGCACTCAGCCATATACTTAGCACCATATTGATGAAGAGCTTTGCAAATGTACCTGGAGCCTAACTTTGCACAAATAAATAATCACACTCAATATTTGTAGGCGAATAAGACAGACTTCCCTCACTTGGAAGATTGGTACAGTACATTCAATTACTTGTAAAATCTGCAAAAGCTTAATTTCTGTTATATATATATATATATATATATATATACACATATAAGGAAAAACTTAACAGATCATTGAAGAATTCAGTAATAAATTTATTTTGACATAAGTTTTTAATTCTGCTTCATTAGACTGAAATTACAAAATGGTTTAAATTTATCCATACAATTTTTTAAAAGTTATTTAAAAAAAATAATATTATATTGCTCTGTACATAAATACATTGAGCTCTCTTCATGGATCTATCTTTTTAATATTTTATATTAAAAGAACTACTTGAATTCTTCTTACTAAAGATTTGATATTATATATATATATATATATATATATATATATATATATATATATATATATATATAATATGTAATAAAGAATAAAAATAAAACCAAACCTAATTGAGTTTTACTTTTCAAATTGAAGGATTGTCAGGCCAGGTTCCATCTTTGTCTTACTTAGCACAAGGTACTTGCCTTAAACACATACATTACATATATTATTATTATTAATTCAATGATATCAAAATCTTCTACACAGAGTTTCATATGATAACAATCATCAAGTGGCGTGTATATATATATATATATATATATATATATTAGCTGGCTACTTGTTTTCGAGGATACCCATCTACTAGGGTGGCTAGCCAATCGCTATTGCAGATGCTCACTCAGGCACGGTTGTGTTTGCTCAACACCAACAAAGCCCACCTGTGGTTTATATTGCAACTATGCTGAGCAGACCTTAGTTACAGTTTCTGGGAGAGAGCCTGTTATCTAGCACTGTAACCTGTCCCATCTATACTCTGCCATAATATATATGACAACATCATTGCAAATAATGCAAGAAGTCATGCAAACAGTGAGACTTTCAGAGCTGATATTTATGGGGCACGTTGAATGCTAAAAGCTTAAGTCAGCGCTCTTTGCTTATGAGTTTTGTTATTTTTTTTTGTTTTACTTGTAAATTAATCCTATCTTCTTTTTTTTTTTCAATTAATTTTTGGACCCATTTTGGTACCAACATATAAATAAATGAAAACAGCTGGCAAAAATAAGCAGTTCAGAAACTTAAAGTACACAGTCCTACTGCTTGGTGGCTGTGTGAACAGTTCAACCATTAATTGATATTTTCATTTATAAACAATCAATATTTTGTAAATTTTGAGCCTTTGATAACTGATTTTATCAGAACGAAAGTCAAACTCCCTGTATTATGAACAAGCCACCTGAAAAATACTAATAATTAAAATATTCTTTCCGGCTATTACTAACAGGGTCAATTTTTACTAAAGTGCAATGGTATTGAAGGTATATGTCTTGGACAATACTTGAAGGGAGCATCACTGAGTAGCTTTGATGAAAATCTGACAAGCCAATTTTGGATAATAAAAAAAATAAGAAAAAAAAAAGGATTTTCTTCAGATGTAATGAGTAAGAAGCACCAGTGTGATCAGATTGTGAAATTATTCAGATAAATTATTAGGTCAAAATACATGGGTCAAGGCAATAGTTTTGTGCTGTTCAATGTAGAAACTTTAAAAAAAAATAAAAATAAAACATGACTGAACCCATCAGAGACCAATTTGCCTTGATGAAAGTAAAGATAATGCAATTGTAATTGTGAAGCCATTATTTGTTAATTAGAAGATTAACAAGCTTGGCTTGAGCTGATATTATAGTAAAGTTATTTACAAGATGAGTATCAAAATGTCAGATGTTTGGACAGGGGTAAAGGCATTATTTTCTATAGATATGCTTCCCTCCCCATCTTTGTGCCAAGATAAGCTTGGGTTAAGATGTCTTGTTCATATTCATACATAACCTACACATAATATTAATGACATAAATGTATCTAGTTACACTATTTACATTGTTTGGACTGTTGTCCTCATTTTTATTGTAATATTCATGACATTTTAGCTGTTGTACACTCCAGCCATCATCAGGTGATATACATTGGAATTTTGAATGAAACCATTTAATGCCATGAATATGACAACAAGGATGAGGACAACAGCCTGAACAGTGTAAATAGTTACAATATCTCATCTCAGAAATATAGACAGATACTGATGAAGGCCGGAGCATAGAATGATCGAAATGTCGTGAATATGACAACAAGGATGAAGACAACAACCTGAACAATGTAAATAGTGTAAATAGTTACAATATCTCATTTCAGAATTATACACAGATAAATCTATCTGTTAGCTCTCTCACACACACACATATATATATATATATATATATATATACACACACACACTGATTATGTCAAAAGAGTGATATTAATTACATACAATCGTGCACACATTTAGGCAAAAAGTGGATTATGAATTGAGACAAGGAGGGGGAAGGATGGCAATGAAAAAACATGTCTGTCTGCACAAGTTATTAGGTTGGAAGAACGAAGAGACAGCAGCAGCAAGGGGAAGAGAAATCATCATCATCAACAACAAGGCTGTGTGTGTGTGTGTTTATTCAAAGACTGAAAAGTGGGAGGAGGGGGAAGAGGAAGAGGTAGGCTAGAGGTGTGGCAAGAGGAGAAAGATTGTCTCAGTTGTTCCAATATCTGAAGCTTTATTGATTTTCACTTGCCTTGCCAACCAACATACCTCTGAACCAAGAAGCAGACACAATGATGATGACGGAGATGTTGACTGTTACAATGATGGCAGTTAGCATGGCAAAAGGTGTACCTTCTTCTCTTTTTCACCCTCTATTACTTCTTTTTCACCCTCTATTACCTTTTCTCTTATATGTCTCTCTCGCATTATCTTCCACACATTTTTTTTATTTAAAAAAAAAAAAAAAGAAGCTTTCTTGATGTCTACACATATTTTCCTTCAATTCTCTATCCATTTTCCCTCTCTTTGCTAACATCTTCCTTCTTTTTTCCTTAAATTTTCTCCCTTTTCTATTTAACTGCATTTCTTTCCTATTGCTCTTTACTACTCTCTAACTGCTTTCCATCCTCTCTTTACATGTCTCTCTTCTCATTAGCTTCTCCCTCTAGATTCAATAGTTTTTTCTCTCCTGCTTTACTCCCTTCACTTCCTCTATTCTATTACTTTCATTGATTTTTTCCCCCTAACTCCTCTCTATTTTCCTCTACTCCCTTCTCGTTTTCTGTCATTTGCCTTTCTTTTTCCCAAACTCCAATAACTGTCTTCCCTGCTTCCAAAAAGAATTGACAGATTACAGTAAATAGTTATTCACTTGTGGAGTTGTCGACATTTGTCAATCAAAGAAATGACCAGCTGGAAAAATCTAGATGCAGTGTATGTATGAGTGACGAGTGCTTTAAACCAGCCTTAATACCCCATCTTAGACAATCAGTCTAGCTGGCACTTGCAAAATCTACAAAATATTTTCATATAAATGTAACTAACAAAATCACTGTCATAAATATTCAACATTTGAATTCTAGTTTTTTTAATATTCAGATGTTTATTCTCTTTATCGTTGCAACATTATGTGTGATAGTGAATTCATTAGAAGATTCCTTTTCGTCTCATGTCACTCTTTATTCAACTTCATTCTGTTTATTTCTGGATTCATTTAGATTTATATAAACAAATCACTTTCATTATTATCTCTAAAGTGACCCTTAAAATGTGTACATGAGTTCTTACCTAAAAGTTAAAATCCCTTCATAATAATGAATTTTTAAAAAATATTTTTACCCCAAGCCAGCTAATAAAGCCACTAAGACAAAAGGCGGTTACTGAGTGTAAAAGAAGAAATAAAAGAGAAACATTATTAAGGAGAGAGAAGAATAAAAGACAGAAGACAATAATTGACATTGCATTTAAATTTTTGAAGATCAAAGTTGGTTGAGAAGCAGGAAGCGAGATGTGTGCGTGTATATATATATATATATATATATATATATACACACACTTTCAAATATAATCTTAGTCTAATATTGAGCACTTTATTAACAAAAATTCTATTAAATTTGACATGTTAAATTATATAATTTTATATATATTAATTACTAATATTAATAGATAACATTATATATCTCACAGATAACTTGTATAACAATGTAATGGTTATTTCTCATGGCTGGTCAGATGTTAGGTCAATAATTTTTTGTCGATTCCCACCTTCCTGTAAAAAAAAAAAAAAAAAAAAAAAAAAAAAAAAGAAATAGCTGTCTCCTTCAAATCTAATCTACTTTCTTTTGTTTTAACATTTCATGTGCCAAACATCATGACATAGTTAAGCTGATTATTTCCTTTGGTCAAACTTAGCTTTGTTGGAAAATAAAGATGTTTAATTATAAATGGAAACTTTATAAGATTAGTGGTATTCTTGTTGGAAATGTTTTACAGAAAAATTAAAAGTTGATTTATATGACAGTAAATCAAACTAAAAAGCAAGTTTGTTTTGGTAGAGAAATAATCAAATGACACGTTTGATTCATTGCTTATTTAATTTATGGCAGTGATTACTACTTGACCTATCAGAAACATTAAAAGAAAGTTTATCTTTTTAATATCAATTAAATATACAAAAATACTGTACAAAAATAAAAACAAATTTACAAAAATACTTTGCGCTAAATTTCAAATTAGTCCATCTTGTAGTTTTATTGGCTAAAGTGGGATTTAAATTTGGCTCTCAGATATCTCAATCTGAGCTGCTAACCTTTACACCACTGTGCATATAAATAAATGAATAAATTCTCGTCTAAATGCTGCTAAAATGAAAATAATACTGACATCTCATTTTAACAGATATATTTACCAAATTTGCATGAAAATATCTCGAAATACTAAAGAGTAAATTTATTCAATAAAATTGACATTGGCTTCAACCATGGCCTCCAAACTACTCCATAATCTCCTGCAACTCTTCTGGATGGCCTACTTGTTTAAGTTGGTGAATACTGCCATAAACCTTGCCTTCATCTTTGGTGTTACAATGTGTTTTGTTGGTCTCTTGCTCAACTGTGCTCCACACACAATCAAGGGGGTTGTGTCTGGAAAGTTAGGTGGCCAGTGGTGATGTGGTCGCAGAAATTGTCTGACAGCCATGACTGTGTTCTCCTGCTTGTGTGGCATGGTGCAGAGTCCTATTGCCAGACATAGGGTCTTTCAGCAGCCACCCTCTTGACCCAGGGAAGCACTACCTCCTCAAGGCACTTGATGTAGGCTTCTGTGTTGAGTCTGAGGCCCTCACAAACAATTATCAGTTCAGAGTGAGTTTTCTGAGCTGCTGTACCTTTATAATCATCCTTAGACTCATCCAATGCTTTCTGAATTCTCTGCACTGTCTGTGTATATATATATATATATATATATATATATATATATATATATATATATATACACACACACACACAAACAAACAACTTTCATTAAAAACAACTGACAAGTCTAAGTTTTTTTTATCTAATTTTTCTTGAGTTCTTATATTTTTTCCTTTTCTGGACATGAATTCTGTAGAAATTGTCTGAATGTTTTGTATGTCTGAGCACTTTCGTCTATTCTTTTAGCCATTACCAAGGATGATTTTATTTTTGCTTTTAACTGAATGTATGGATTTTTAATGGATTTATAGGAATGTTTTCTTTTCCAAACATAGTCAGCACATTGTGGCCATGTTCCTAGTTGATATTATTGCGTGTTGTCCATTTCTTTTTTGTTTATAATGTTTCCATTATGTTTAGACTTTTTTTTTTTACATGTGGATGAGGCTATTATATTTGTATTATCAATGAATATGTTTCAGATGGAGTTTAGTAGGTCTTTGTGTCTATTTAAATAAGACCTAATTGAGCTATGGTTAGAGAGGTGTAACATGAGTCATGTTACATCTCTCTGACCATAGCTCAATGTTATGTGGAGCATGTTACATCTTTTATGAGCATAGCTCAATTAGAATAGAATTATATACAAAAACTTAACTGTAGAGCTATAGTTAGCAAGTTAATTCCACAGACTACTGCAGTGGTAGTGAGTTCAATCCTTACTAATTGTAGCCTAAGTTAAACATAGTACATATAAAGAATATTTTGCGATGAAAATGTTTATAAAGTTAATCTGCTAGACCATTACTGCTGCAGTGAGGTTGATCCTCACTGAGTGGTGAACACTTGTTGCCTTATGCCAAACTAAGCTAAGCAAGTAAATACAATATCTATGTATAATATGACCTTTGACCCAAATTAGCAAAACAGAACCATGGCCCTTATTAGCTAATTACTTTGCTAATACAGAACTACTTGAAAGGTCATGATACAAAGGCCAGAGAAACAGAAGCTTAACCTCAGGGATGTTACCATTCTCTGACTGTCCACTTGGCAACTCAGAGAGAAAATTAATTACTTACACTCCAGGTATTTGTCCTAATCTTGCTGCCAATCTTATTCGAGTGTTTCACTAACAAGCCAATCAACCAGAAATGATCAAATGGCCAAAACACACAAAATGAGACAACGTAGTTTCAAAGGCTGAAATTAATCAATAAAAGCTGTGAGATTTGGTATTTTACTAAGCTTCATAAACTGTTATTGCTGCATTGTGACTTGTTGACCCAACCTGAGACCCAATGTTTTATGCAAGAAATATCAAAATGGCATCATGCTAGAGATGGGTCTTATAGCCTTGGATGGTATCTGCTACAAAATTAAATAGATGATGATAATGAGTTGCCAATTTTCTTCTTGCTCATCAAGTGGATGTATAGGTGGTTACATGAGAAATTGGAGAGCCAAGTTCAAATTTCAGTTGAGCTTGTTACATTCACTTACATGCAAATACCCTTGGGAAATGTATAAATCTTCTCCCTCAGCTGTGGGTTAAATAGTAGGACTTCTATATAGAAAAAAAAAAAAATCAATGTTATTCTCAAAAAATTGATAATGTAATATTAACTTAAAATAATTCTCACAATTCAAAATACATTTTGGCTTTAAATAAAACACAAAGGGGTTGATAATCTATAAAAAAAAAAAAAACAGAAATCAGTCAATCTCGCCAATCTAAACCTTTATACTTTTAAAGAATGTAACCCAGGATGTTATACCAAAGAAATAAAAAAAAAAATGACAGAACTTTTTGAAGTAGGTCTTTCCAAAACATTTCTGCGACAAAGAAGAAACGTTCCTTCTCTCTCCTTTATGTGTCATTTTGCCAGTGGATCTCCCGTGTCAAATTATTTTTTTTTTTTTTTTCACAGGAAAAATCTATGACAAAGTGGGGGGAAAAAATTTTTGTGTCACATATTTCATCCTTTCAAACTTCAAACTAAAATGATGTTTACATTGATGTAATTACACATACACTTGAAGGAGAGGGGACACTGAAATTTTTTTTTTATATATATATATATATATATATATATATATATATATATATATATATATATATATATAGAGAGAGAGAGAGAGAGTTGATGTACAGATTTTCCTATATATATATATATATATATAGTGAGGGTTTGATATACAGATTTTCTTCTGTTTAAATTCTGTAAGTCATTCAATTTATTTATTTATTTGCTATTAATGCTCTATTTCTTAATATTAAACACTTTATTTACAAAATCTGCTCACCTTAAATGTGTTTTGCTTCAGTAATTTACTTGTCAACAAGTAGGCACAAAAAATATTTGTTATTAAAGCACGTATATACATACAAACAATTGTAAAACCTAAATACCTTATCAACTGTAGGTTCAGTCTTTTGGTCAGGGATTGTCAGGCTAGGCTATGTTTTTATAATTTATAAAGATATAACCTACCTTGACATTTCTTATAAATCATAAAAATATAGCCTAGCCTGACCAAAATGGTGAAACTTCAGTTGTTAAAGCATTTAGATTTCATAATTTTATGTTTATATGCGTCATACTTAGTAGAAATTACTAAATATTTGTGACAGAGCCAACATATTCAGTTGCATAGATAGTAATTTGTAACCCAGAGTGATTGCAAAAGTGTGAAACTATATATATATATATATATATATATATATATATATATATATGTATATATATATATATATGAATGCATATTTAGGCAGCATATCTTCATTCAAACATGTTTCATTGACATATTGTATCTACTTATTTTAAAACTGATCCTTTCTAGTTGTCTAATCAGTTTCTTGATGTTAAGATGAAATTCATCAAGGTAGCATGGATTTTTTTTTTTTTTTTTTTTAACCGAAGTACTTTTGATGTTTTCTAAGACCATCTTCAGGGGTAAATTACAAATTTATTGTAACTATGATAAAATGTGCATTCCCTTGTAATGACAATTTTAAAAAAGACATGCGAACACGCTCTGCAATTATTTTGAATTTTTTTAATTTATCCATTGTAGCTATGGAATTTTTTGCAAGACTAGTATCTCAATATAAGGGAGCTGACTAAGAATTGCTAGAAATATGAAATGGCATTAAATTTTATATGTACTTTAATATATCGTTGCTATATTTGTAATAAATTTTGTTGAGTGTTGGCTGGTTGCTTTGGTTTAAAAAAACAAAAAACTCCCAAAAACAATGCATTTTCCTTGATGAATTTCATCTTAACATCAAGAAATTAATTATAGATCTGGAAATGATCAGTATGAAAATAAGTAGACATAATATGAAACATATATATATATATATATATATATATATATATATATTAAACGACCTCAGTACATGTAGTAAACATATTTAGTGACTTCTCATTATAGAAGATGAAACCCATCTTACCCCAGTAAGAAATATATTTTACTTAACTGTAAAAATAAAATTAATTAAATATTAAGAACATTTGAGTAGTCAGAAAATGAAACTGTTTATTTATTATTCATTAGAACAGTTAAGAAGAATTTGGTGAGTAGGTTTTAATCCAAATCTCTTTTCAATCTGGACTATGTCAGCAAGAATAAAATGTTAACAATGTACATACATGTAAGTAATCTACCAGTAGAAAATATGAAGAGAAGAATTGATATATTTGTGTGTCTTGATAAATTTACAGTGTTGATTGATAAGTGAAAAAATATTCAACTTTGAAAGTATAAGAAGGATTATTGAAGCAGACTACAAAGAAATTACTCTTATAATTACAAACTTTCAAGTTGTTTATTTGATACAGAAATGGTCAGTTATGTTCTTAGTTTTTGAACTGTAGCTCAATATTTAACCCTTTAGCATTCAAACCTGTTACCCATTATAAATATTGGCTCTCAGTGTTCAACCCTCTGTAACCTGCCACACGTATCTTCTGTCATAATATATATGATGACATCATCACAAATAATGCAGCAAGTCATGCAAACGGTGAGACTTTGAGATCTGATATTTACAGGGCTGGTGTAGGTGGGTTGAAGGCTAAAGGGTTAAATGTCTGTCTATAATGTTGGCCTTTATCCTGAATTACATCTAAAAAATATTCTTAAACTTTGCCAAGTTTATTTACATTATTCGGGCTGTTATCCTCATCTTCATTGCCATATTCACAATATTTTGGCCATTGTACACTCCGGCCTTCTTCAGGTTAGTGTAATTTTTAACCGAACCCCTTATTTTATTCACCGGGGTAGACTGTTCTAGTTCCACGTGCCATACCTCTCCTGGATGTCTCAGTTATTTACCCTTTAACTCAACTCTCCAAGTTTTTTGGTCCACCACTGCTGTAGTCTGGTATTGAACTCACAACTCTAGTCACTGGATCTAACCAACACCATTATCCAGTGGTCCATAATCATAATACCTCATCTCAGAGATATAGACAGAGATTTTCCAAGTCTCTTAGCAAGTCAATTCTTACATTGTCTTTGCTATTATAAGAGAAACTAAATGCAGGCTCAAAATTTTATTATGACAAAGGAATCTGTTCAAGTGGGCCATTCATTAAATACAGGATCTGCTTTTAATTGTGTCTGTAATTTGAACACATATTTGTAAAATAAGCATTTCTAGTCTGATATGTGATAACAGCAATTAATTAGTAGCAGTGATATTTTTTAAAAGTTCATCCCTATGTAAATTTTATATAAAGAAATTTTAATATTGATGTCAGAACGAACTATTCCTAAAAGTTGTTTAGTTCTTAAAAAAAGTAAAAAAGAAAGGAGTTGGGCTCTTTCTGTTGACAGTATTTTTACACAAAGTCATGGAAGAAATACAAAAATAAAGTGCGACATTACTAGCAAATATTTCTGGACAGTTTTTCTTTTCAAGAAACAAAATTTCTTCATTTCTCTGCCATAGCTGCTTGTGCCATATTGGCAAGATTTGGTAACATTTACAAGAATGCTGAAACACTATTTAAAAGAAAAAGAGAGAAGAAAAGAAAAAGAAAAGAAAAGAAGAAAAAGAAAAGAAAAGAAGAGAAAAAAGAAAAGAAGAAAGAAAAGAAAAAGAAGAAAGAAAAGAAAAGAAGAGAAGAAAAGAAAGAAAGAAAAGAAAGAAGAGAAGAAAAGAAAAGAAAGAAAGAAAAGAAGAAAAGAAGAAAAAAAAAAAGAAAAAAGAAAAAAAAAAAAGAAACAAAAAGAAGAAAAAAGAAACAAAAAGAAGAAAAAAGAAACAAAAAGAAGAAAAAAGAAACAAAAAGAAGAAAAAATGAACAAAAAGAAGAAAAAGGAAAAAGAAGAAAAAAAAAGAAAAAATTCTCTTGGTGGTGGTTGTGTTTGTAATTAATATTTGGTGTCACATTTTTTTAAGCTTGCGTTCTCAGTGCATTTCATAGCTCGTAGTTTCATCATAAACAGATTGTTGCCGTTTGTGTTGATAAAGTATAGGAATTTGTTTATCCTCTGTGGAAAATTGATTTGAATAATGCATAATTTTCTTCAGGCTGATAAACACATTTATAAAATCTACAATAAAGATATTATGAAGAAAGAAACACTAAAAAGAAAAAAAAATCTAATTTAGGCAATTATCTGTTTATGCTCAGATCATTTTAGGATTTGTCAAAACATAATTAAATGGTTAGACAAAAATCAAATGGGCAACTTTATGATGAACAGAGGATTCAGTTGACAAACTGTTGAAGACACCCTAAGGAATCTGAATTTAAATTGTAGACAATAAAAAAATTACTATTGTTACAGAATACATAGGCCAGGGAGGTCAGAATAACTTGTAGGCATGGTATTCTAATAGTGATGGATTGTTTTTGTCTGGGTTTTGGATATAAGACCAAAATGGCACAAAATCAACAGAGGGCCACAAGAATTTTGAAGTGTTAATATGCTTCCCACCATTTTAGGGTTTGAGAGACAAGCTAAGACCACATGTGGAGGGACAAGAGGCCAATGGGTGGCATGCGTTCCTTTGAAGTCCTTCCTCCCGTTGCCTCTTAGAATCCAAGTTGCCATATCTGTTTAGTCTCCTCTAATAAAATGAGTCAGAGAAAGAAATCATCTTTTTTGTTAATACCATCTATGCCGTAGTGTTAGAGTCCAGTGACAACCAGAACGCAACACTATGCTACTAAATAAGTGTTCAAAATAAAAATCACACCCGTTAACAAGTGTATAAGGGATCTGGAACGCAATTAGTTACATAATTCAATAGTTAACCTTTTGAACCCATGCACTCTGTATACAAGCTACTGTGTGAAAGTGCATATAACAAGATGGCCACGATACTGACCAGCGTCATGGGCATTTCTAGTGTGCAGCTTTATGAGTGGACAGCAGTGGCCCAGGGTAGGAGATCCATTGGTGTCAAGGTTCAAAGCGTTAAGTAGATTCTGTTCACAAAGTGAGTAAATTAGGATTTTACCTTTTCTCAAGGAAGAACAGTTTCCTGCTTATATCATATTTATTCCATTGTTGCCCCCCCCATTATTATTCCAGTTGCCTCCCCCATTATTATTCCTGTTGCCTCCCCCATTATTATTCAGTTGCCTCCCCCCATTATTATTCCAGTTGCCTCCCCCCATTATTATTCAGTTGCCTCCCCCTATCTTAACTCCACTGTTTTCCTCCCTTTCCTATTGTGAAAATCATGAAAAAAATCTCAGCTAAACAAGTGCATAATGTGTGAAGGCGGTTTCATTAAAGAAATAAAAAATATTTGCTTTCTAGTCACACAAACTATTTTTCAAATCATTTCACCCCAAGCAAGGCAACAAAGCCACTAACATGCAAAGAGCTACAGAGTGTGAAAAAATATAAGAAAAACATTAACCCCTTCCTTGCCAATTATTTTGAGAAATGTTTCATTTTCAGATTAATTTTTTTTTTTTTTTTTTTGTTTTTAAATTGATCTACGAGTTGAAAATTGAACTCGTTTCAAGCTCAGAAGGGCATAAAAAGAATCAAGATTGACGTATAAACACGTCTGTAGCTGGTTTTTGAATGTTATGTTTTGGACCTGTTTATTTGTCTGATGCTTTCTCAAAAACATTTATACATGTCTACACCAGGGAAGGGGTTAAAGAGAGAGAATAATAAAAGAACAGAAATTAAGAAGACAAAAGATAATGATTGACATTGCATTTAAATTTTTGAAGATCAAATTGGAAGCTGGAAGAGAGTTCCACAAGCAAGAAGTGTGAGAAAAGAAACTTAACCTAGAACTTGAATTTTTCTCTAACATCTAATTTCAACTGTAAATTGAGATTTCTTTTATTAAAAAAGAAAATCCCACAGTTTGAAATCCTGAAAGATCATTGTCAGAATGAAGATTCAAGTGGCTTTTCTCCCTTCTCCTAATTTAAAAAAAAAAGAAAAGAAAAGTACTTACCTTCAAATGTAATTTCAGCCCTCATCAGACATTATGGTGTCAAGCAGGTTTTGTTACCATTAAGGAAATCTTCAGGTCACTGAAAAACATTAAAAGAAAATGAATTTATTAAAATTTTCTTAAGTCAAATAACAGCTGAAACAAGAATTTAACCTTGAAAATTAATTTTTTTATATTTGTTTAAAAGCTTCAATAAAAAGCATTAATTTCAAACTATAGAAATTTTTTCTCTTAAAAAAGAAAAAAAAAAGAAAAAAAAAAAAAAGAAAGTTCTTGTAAAATCCAAAACAAATAAACAATTAGTTCTTAATGCTAAATAATAATCTCACATTAGTAATTGCAGTAGTTATCAGAACACCTGAACTGTTGTTCCTTTTCATTCTAATTCTTAGTCATCATGAAGTTTTAAGGATTTTGCTATTTTTCAAAATAAATCTGAAGATATTCTTTAGAAATTTTATTTTACTCTTTCATCTCAGAAAAGAGCCCCCAAAAAACAAAACAAAAAAAAGGGCAGGAGATGGATATAAGATTCAATATGAGGACTTTCAACAACCACAACAACTAAAATGGATAGCACATGCAAATCAAAATAATAATGACAATCAAATTGTTGACATTCCACACGACTTCAAACAAAAAGTTAAGAAACCATTTCCTTGTAAGGAAACATTTGGCTTTCACTGACTGAGCAACCAGTGCCATTGTCAGTTGAAGTTTTTTTCTATTAAAACAATATTTCAGGAAAATAGGTTTATTAAGTCCAGTAATTGTTAATACTCTTTTCTTTGTGGGGGTTTCCTTCCTAAGCTTTTGTTTGAAGTCATGTAGAATGTCAACATGTTTATATCATTATTTTTGCATGTTACATATGCTATTCATTTTTGTTATTGCTATTGTTGAGAGTAGTTGTGTGATATGATTTCTGCTATTTAGTAATGTTCTTTATGGCTCTGTAGTGTCAGTCGACAAGATTTAAAGAAGGATGGTCCTTGCTAAGACCTACAGGCTTCATTAGCTCAAAGCAATTTTTAACTATTGACCTGGGAAGTGGTTGTGTATTGCTGATAGTTTACACATTTTTGAACAAGTTTGGCATCATGCATGACATCCATATGGAAGTCTTGATCCGATGAGGTTATTTTTTTTATAATCATTTCACCTCAAGCAAGATGATATCTCCACTAAGACACAAGGGGCTACTGGGAGTGAAAGAAAATGAGAAAACTTTAGAAGGAACCAGAAACCCAATCCCAAACAGGAAACAAAGGATAAACCTCTACTCCTGTTCAAGAGACGGGGGAAGAGTGTGAACCGGATAAGAATATGACTCAAATTTTGAGGTTAATGTTTTGGTTTTGTAGCAACTTGGAGGGTTGTGCAAAACTATCCATAGCACAGACTATTCTACGTTCAATTTCTTTATCTCCTATAGCTAATTTTGGCATCTGTCTATATTTCTGAGATGAGGTATTATGTACACTATTTACATTATTTGGACTATTGTTCTCATCTTTGTTGCCATATTTATCACAACGTTTCAGCCGTTGTATGCTCCAGCCTTCTTCAG
This sequence comes from Acanthosepion pharaonis, assembly GCA_903632075.3. NCBI lineage: Eukaryota > Metazoa > Mollusca > Cephalopoda > Sepiida > Sepiidae > Acanthosepion > Acanthosepion pharaonis. Next base: position 877,827 of record CAHIKZ030004991.1, on the reverse strand, counting down.
GTGGTTGGAATCTCGAACTGAACTCTTTCATTTACTGGGGTAGACTGTTCTAGTTCCATTGTGCCATGTCTAATAGATGTCAGTTATCAGTTATCTCCTGTTAATTCCCCTCTCCAAGTTCTCCACTGCCTTAACCAGGTATTGAACACCATGTATATGGTACGGATACAAGAAGGCTGGAGCGTACAATGGCCGAACCGTTGTCATAAATATGGCAACAAAGATGAGAACAATAGCTCGAATAATAGTGAGCTAATTTTGGGCTTTAAAATGCAAGATAAAAGGGGATGTAACTACCAGAATTTGAAAACTTTTAATAGATCTTTGATCATCATATGTAGAGCATCATATAAGATTCAGAAAACGTACACAAATTCTCAATATTTCATCAAAAAGAAAAAGCAATCAAAAAAACTTTTGATACACTATAATATTTTACAAAGAAAAAATGTTACTGTTAACTTTTGATACAAAATCAATACACATTTCAGTGACTCTACAAACTGGGAAATTTATTTGTTTAGCTGAATGTTTTTATTCTTACTGATTAAGTCTGTGTGTACACACTGTTCTCAAGTTTTCTAATCTGGTTGTTTACCTATGAGCGTATACATTTACATACTTATATCTATACTTATGTAACCTAAAGACACAAGAAAACATTTGTATATGCAAAAATCAATGTGTGTTGGTTCCACTTAGCTATGACTCATTTCTAAAGTCAATTTAGAGCATGTATACATGTAAAATCATAAAAATGCCACCATGGATACAGTAATGGTGCCTCCAACATTAGTGGATGACCACAGCGATCAGGTATAGTTTCAGGGTTTAAACTTCATCAAATCTCATGGAACTGTAACAAGACCTCACAATATCACACAGCTTTGTTGATTTTTCTGTCACAGTTGAGAAAGATCAGTTTTATAAGCCTCTGTTCTTAAAGCAACTTTATATATTTTTTTTAAGCATTTCATCCCAAGTAAAGTGGGAGTTTCATTAGCATGCAAGGGGTTACAGAGAGTGAAAGTGAGAGTAAAGAGTGGTGTTTGAGGAAAGGGTAAAGAGAAGTACAGGAATCAAAATAAAGGCATCAGAAGATGTTGATTGACATTACATTTGAATAAGAGGAAGAGAGTTCTACTGTTGGCAAGAGGAAGAGAAGAAGCTTTTGGAGTAGAAGAGGCAGTTACAACTGTTTCAATAGTAAAAGGGTGGGACCGAGATGCCAACCTAGTAGCATGCTTAAATTCATGTAGTTGGGGCACCAGTGAAAATAGATTGTCAGAGCAGTTGCCATGAAAATATTTTTAGAAAAGACCGAGGGAAAGCACAGCATGTCTGTGAGAAAATGACTGCAGTTGAGATTTCCCTTTTCTGAAAAAGATACCAAGTTTAGCCTGGCTAGGTTAATCATTGTGTGGGTATGTGTCCAATCTATGCAGATGCAACCATTTCGGAATGACCTTTATATATTTTCTTTGATGTGTAAGTTTTGTTGGTTCCTCATTACAGGTGTGCAAATGCCAGCTCTGTACAGATGCAGTCTTAGCAAACATGGACCTTTGTACCGAAAAAAAAAAAAAAAAAAAAAAAACAGAATAAAAAGGACAGTTTTCCTCTTGACACCGCTATAATTTTAACTGTGATCTGTGCCATTTTTTATTACTTTGTTTTCAAAAGCAAGTAATTATATACTTAATAGTAATTTATATACTTATTAATCAAAAAAAATCAGTTGTGATGGCCTTGGTAACAGTTAATGTATCATTATATCTATCAAACTCCCACAACCACCATCTTCATCATGGTTTTGTTTCAGTTTCTCTCTGTTTTCTTTCTCCTTTTAAAAGCATACAGAAAATGTGTTTTTATCTGACATTTTTTATTGGATTGGATTCCTGTTGGACATACAATTTTTCTTTTTGATGTAGTCTTTGTTCAAAATAGCTGAGAAATAGGAAGGCCGTATTTAGTGATAGTATTAAAGGATCAGAAGGTAGAGGAAACACATATTTATTTACTAGCAGCATGGCCCGGCGTTGCCCATGCTTGATTCAAAAATCGTATGACTCATACAGCAATTGTTATCACTTGACTTAAAATATTTTTGCCCTTCCTTACCTTTAAAGGAGTGCCCTTTGCCATGCTGATGTTGCTACATGCCTTACTTCTTGCCTATCTCACACTGCAAATTTTTTTCTAAGCTCTATACTAAACATTAAATCTGTTATGAAAAAAGAACTAAACAAAATGAACACAAAACGATCAGCTTTAAAAAAAAAAAAAAAAAGGACTCATAACTGGAAAAAGTGAATGAAAAAAGAATGTTAACAACAAATACTTTTTCACACCCAGCCCAGTTCTGCGGAATCAGAATCAACATTGAGTTTAAGCAAGCGAATGGAGTAAAGTGCCATGCAGATTTAAATTTTTCCCCACTTGTGATGAATGCAGCTATCGATTTTTTTGCATGCTAGTTAACATTCATGTCAGTCAGCTGTTGGCTCTCACTCTGGCCAGTAGAAAATGGCTGCAAACTACATGAAAACTGCTGTAGAAGCATGAAAAAAAATCGATTATTTCCACTATTGATGAGAGTTGGGAAATGCAAAGTCGGTCTTGGCCTTTCTGCTAACTTGGAGCATGTGCATGCAAATTTTGGTGCAAATCCATCAAAAATTGCGGCCATGCATTCGTTACACACACACACACACACACACACACACACACACATCCTGCCTTTTATAGACAGAGATTAAATACTCATACACAGAACAGAAAAACTTTAGTAAATCAACTACTCCTCAAATCCTACTTTAATGTAGCTACTTGCCATATTTATGAATAGGTGCAGTTCATTGTCACAGTAGTTGGGAAGAGCAGGAAATACGTTGATTCCTACTCTAAAACATTTAGACTGGTTGTTATTAATTTAACTGTTTAAGAAAATAAAAACAAGGATAGCAACTCAAACATGAGCAGCCATTAAGAATAACATAGTAATGAGATATCTAAAAGCAATAATTAAAAAAAACCTACTGTGTCCAATAGATGAAGGTGAGGAATTGACAAAAATTTACTGTAACTAAAATTGTTTCTTGCTCCTTGTTGAAATTGGAATGTGACTATCAGTCCTGTTCACTCCAAATAAACACTCGTATATATATATATATATATATATATATATATATATATAAATAAATGTGTTTTGTTGAATATAACAGAGAAGGAAAGTTTTATTTTTTTTTTTTTTTTTTAGTTTTTCCAGTAATTTTGCTTTTTTTTTTTTTCTTTTTGGTTGGTCCATAAAAAATTGTCCATTGTCCCAAGCACTTTTGGACAGTTCTTTAGCCATTTTCAAGAGAGGTTTGTTTTTAGGTATAGTTAAAAACCCCTTGAAAATGGCCAAGGAAGTGTCTGAAAGCACTTGGGACAATGGACAAAATAAACAATTTTTGCACTCTTACTCCCACGAAAGAAAAACATGTAAGAATGCTGAAATAACCAAATAAAAAATTAAATTTTCCTATGTCATATTCAATAAAACATGTTTAAAAAAGGTTGCTGCCCATATATATATATATATATATATATATATATATATTTATTTATTACACACACACGCACACAGAGGGTGCGATGAATAAATTGTCGTCTAAATTATGCAAAACTGAAAGTAACACTGACATCTCAATTTAACAGATATTTATCAAAACTGCACAAAAATATCTTGAAATACTAAAGTGTAAATTTATTCAATAAAATCACCATTGGTATCAAGCACAGCCTTCAAATGATTTTGGAATCTCCCGCAACTCTTCTGGATGGTCTCCTTGTTTAAGTTGGTGAATACTGCCATAATCCTTGCCTTCAGTTCATCTTTGATGTTACAAGAAGTTTTGTTGGTCTCTTGCTCAAGTGCACCTCACACACAATAATCGAGGAAGTTGCAGTCTGGGTAGTTAAGTGGCCAGATATAAGGGTGATGTGGTCACAGAAATTGTCTGAAATTTTACTGTTCTTGAGAAGGAAGTAATTCTTGTATTTATTATTTAGTTTCAATTTTATTTATCATCTTTCTTTATTTCTTGTCTTTTATTTATTCTTTAGAGGAATTTATGCCAACGAGTAAGTCACAGGAGTCACTCTCAATGAAAATGTTCTGGGAATAGTGTAAATAAACATTGAAATATTCATAAACTCAGCCACATTAATCATATACTGATAACTTAGGGGTATGATTTTTTAAAATTAATTTCACTTGAATGCTATTCTGCAAAAAGAAAAATATAAGGACAAATATAAACTGATGCATATTTTCAAAGTAGAATGTCTTACTATTCAAAGGTTTATAGACAAAACATTTTGTACTAAAAATGTGTATAATTTCCAACAGAATGCATGAGGAATTTAAATGTGGTATCTGAACTAGGAATGGTTATAAGTCAATATTCTGGTTCAGTCTGCCAGAACACATGATTTTGAAATGACTTGTAGTGAGTCCTGATAAAAATAAAATATAAAAATATAAAAAGAATTCAAATAAAAAAAAAATTTGCACTTTCCTTTAAAACCCTTATTTTTCTTTCAACTTTCCTTTAAATAAAAGGAGGAAGACCCTTAAAAACACGATCTTTTCTTTCTCTCTCAAAAAAAAAAAACAAAACCCACAAATAAAAGGAAACAAAGAAACTGAACCTGGCCAAAAAAAACGAACAAACAAAAAACAAACAAACAAAAAAACAAACAAAGCATAAAATTGTGACTGAAAAAAAAACCAAAAAAAAAAAAACAAACAAAAAAACCATGCAAAAAACAAAAAAAACAAACTTTCAAACAAAAAAAAAAAAAAACAAACAAAAACAAACAAACAAAAAAAAACAAAAACAAACAAACAAACAAAACAAACAAACAAAAAAACAAACAAAAAAAAAAAAACAAACAAAAAAACAAAAAAACAAACAAACAAAAACAAACAAACAAAAACAAACAAACAAAAACAAAACAAAAAAAAAAAAATGAAAAAGAAAGGAATGCTGGAAAATAAAATAATTCAGCCAATCAAAAAATTTGACACAAAGAGACTTTTGAGTTAGCTGAAACCATGTTTGTGCCAAATTCTTAAGTCTATTTAAAAGTATAAAAACCTGACACCTCTAGGCCAGCAACAGGAGACCAGAAAACACAAGAGACTGACATCTGACTTAATGTCTGACATTAATATTACCCTTATCATGGTTCGAATTCCAACAACCGAAACAGATATTTCTTTAGACTGCTATCAATATCCGCTTTGTTAAACTTTTTGCTATGCCGAATACCAAAGGACTCACTCATCACTTTAAAGAAAATGAATAAAAATATATTATTTATTCTTAACTCTCGAATCAGTCTGCTTTATTCTCAAAGATTCTGATAAAATAATTATCCTAAACCTATCCACACAGGCAATGTTCAGATGTGAACCCATATGCCAAAGATTGATTTGTTTCTTGCTGCTTTTTATTTGCAAGCATCTTTGATAATTTTTGTGAAGACTTACTGTTTGAATTGCTGTAATGCTTTTAGAAGCTAGCAAGAAAGAAACTTCAGATAAAATAAAAGTGGTATTTTTTTTTTCAAATATTTTAAAAAAGAAGCATTCAGCAATATTGGTCTCTAGATTAATGGTGGCAAAACAGAAATCATCTAAAACCAAGAAGGAGAAATTAAGTTGAAAAACGGCAACAACATCAAATCCGTCCAGGAATTTGTTTACCTCGGCAGCAACATCCAGTCAACAGAGACAGATGTCAAAATCCATAAAGGCAAGACCTACGCACCATTTGGAAGTCTTCCCTCTCTGACAATTTTAAGAAGGACTTCTTTAAGGCCACAATAGAATCCATCTTGTTCTATGGCTCAACAACACGGACACTGATGAAACACCACTTGATCGAACATACACAAGGATGTTACAAGTTATATTGGACATCAGCTGGAAGAAACACCCAACAAAGAAATGCCTGTATGGACACTTTCCTCCTATCTCAGTTTTGCTAAGAGAAAGAAGGCTTCAACTAGCTGGTCACTCCTGGAGAAGTAAGTCAAAACTTATGAGTGACACCCTCCTATGGAACCCATTGCACGGCAAAAGATCAGTTGGAAGACCCCATCACATCTACATTGACCAACTTGTAGATGACTTTGGATGCTATCTGGAGGACCTGCTGACAGTGATGTGTGACAGAGATAGTTGAAATGAATGAGTTAGGAGAATTGAAGAAGAATTCTTGACCTGATGATGTTAAAATGTCAGTTGAAGACCAATCAGAGCAACAATAAGCCAAAATGATAAAAATCTAAGTTTTCCATGCAATTGATGACAATCATTATTCGACCAATGATAAAGTAACATTGAGCTAAGGATCTCACCAAAATATGTGTGTGGAATAATAAAAAAAAATATTTAATCTCAGAAACATGGACAAGATGGCATCAGTCATCATTTTGTCTCAGAATTGTCTGCTCAATAATAACAGAAGACAAATCAAGGGATTGGCAGATAAATTGACATGTAGATGATTATGTAAGACAAAACTTAAAGAAACTAAGTGACTGCTAATAGTGGCCCAAAACAATGCAATAAAAATGTAAATGAGAATATATATATATATATATATATATATATATATATATATAATTGAAGTGGAACCAATGGACAGTTTGCCAAAACCTAAAACTCTTATCCAGATACAGTCTTGAATAAAACTGACAATACTAAAAATGAAAGAGAAAAAAGGCCTGAAAGCAAACTTACTTACTCTGTAAAGTACTTGAAGCCCAGATTGCCTAGACTGAGCAAAATACACCAACATTAAATCCTATAAAAGGATGCCACTAGTCATAACCCGAGTTTCACTCACATGACTTGAAATGAAAGACGAGAGGGGTGGGCTTTATATAACCTGTGAGTCATCCTAGAGAATTGTGTTTTGGGGTTGGTGAATTTAATTAAAAAACCCATGGTTAACCACACCTAAACAGGGGAAAAAGAAAATAGGAAAAGAAAAAAAAAAAAAAAAAATTAAGACAATACACTAGTCTGGTGGTAGGTGACATAATAGGTATTTTATCTTATGTGTCTCTCATATATATATATATATATATATATATATATATATATATATATATATATATATATATATATATAAAAACAGACCACGTTAAGATTCCATGTAATAAGCTATTTCACCATAACCCCTTTTACAGGGTTCTGGATCATCAGACTTTCAGCTTTTGGAAGTAAAGTCTGATGATCCAGAACCCTGTTAAAGGGGTTATGGTGAAATAGCTTATTACATGGAATCTTAACGTGGTCTGTTTTTTATTCAAACATATCTGCTCTGAGTCTGTCTATATTTCTGAGATGAGGTATTATGTACAGTATTTACATTAGTCGGACTATTGTCCTCATCTTTGTCGCCATATTTGTCACAAACGTTTGACCGTTATACGCTCCGCGCCTTCTTCAGGTGGTTGGAATTTCGAACTGAACCCTTTATTTCGATCACTGGGGTAGACTGTTCTAGTTCCACGTGCCATGTTTGATGGATGTCAGTTATCAGTTATCTCCTGCTAATTTTCCCTCTGGAAGTTCTCCACTGCCTTAACCAGGTATTGAACTCACCTTCTTTGGGTCTGTCACTGGATCTAACCAACGCCTCTATCCACTGTACCATGTGTCCTGACATTTTTTTATTATAATGTAGATTTTTTTTTTTTTTTTACATATTTTATTCTATATATTATGCTACATGAGTTTTGGGTCATGTGACCTTCATCAGGTGAAGAATTATTATTTCCATATATTATTTAAAGGAATTAATTTTTTTTCCTCCTATGTTAAATCTTTTAACCATTGTCTTGTGTATAATATATCTAAATTCATCTTGGACTGACTGAAAAATGTTCCTTTGCTTGAGGGGTTAAAAAAAAAAAACAAAAAAAAAATTTGTTAAACAATATAGTCCTTTCTTTTCCTTTCTTTAAAAGCATTAGAGTCTTAAGGAGACTTGCTGTCACTTAATCTCTTGTATAAATTAGCAGTTATTACTAGTGCAAACATGACATAATCAGAGTATTAATAGTAGTAATTATTTAATTACACTATTTACATTGTTTAGACTGTTGCCCTCATCTTTGTTGTAATATTCACAATGTTTTGGCCATTTTTCGAACCGAACCCTTTAGAAAATTCAATCACCTGAAGAAAGCCGGAGTGTACAATGGCTGAAACATCATGAATATGACAACAAAAATGAGGACAGCAGTACAAACAATGTAGTGTAACTAGTTAGAATACCTCAGAAATATAGACAGATAGTAATTATTTCTATGCATTTGTTGCACCTGGAATGGAAAATTGAAAAGAGCAGAAAGCCATTTATCATGTTGCTTTACAAGAAACGGCCAACTATGAAAAGGAAAACAAATATCTCTAAAACTATATCTTTTACTTTCTTTCCTCAATCAGTTTGTCATGAAAATATCCCATCTTTATAAAACTCTCAACTTTCAGAAGCTAAAATCTCTTTAAGCTATATGAATCATTTTCTATTGAATTTTATGAAATCTCAGATGAAAGCTAAGTAGGGAAGACCTTGTAAAACATTATCTCCTTCAACTTTATGAGATGCATTCATTATTTATACAAGTTCATAATGCATTCAGTAAATGATATTTACTCTGGATCTTTACAAATTAATCATATCAAAACAGCCTCCAAAAATAAGAGAGTTATAAAATTCTTGAAACTAAAGGAAATTTCACTATTTTGACATGTCTTTTACAGTATAAACTCTGGCAGTATTGGATTCCTATTTGGCTGTGGTGCAGATCAATAAGCCTTGAGAGGCACACAAGTTGAAATCTTGCTTGTCGTTTCTCCCTTTTTTTTCCCTACAATCAATCTTGCTATTTGCATCATTCAGATTGTTATCCACATCTTTGTCATATTCACAATGTTATGGTGTTGTATAGACCTTTGGTGGGTGTTGGTCTTGGGGCAATGATGATCTTGATTCACTCATATTGTTTTCTCCTTTCTCGGCTGCTGATCACCAGTTGTTTTGTTCAGAGATAAAAAAAAAAAAAAAAAAAAAAAAAAAAATCAAGGGAACTTTAAATCTACTTTTATTCAACACATCAATGTGTACATTTTTAACTAGCCAGTGGGGGTTGCTCTATCAAACCCCACCCACTATGGAGCAACCTCCAAGACAAAATAACATTTACTAAAATCCCTATCTCTCTAACATTCCCATGCTAGTTTTAACCAACCAAAAACGACTTCCTTTGTTTTGTCTATCATCTGACCTTAAAAGGTCAGCCTCAGATGGTCCAAGCCAAAATACACTGCCACTAAAAAAATAATAGTCTGAAACTATTATTTAACAATGGCTGTTGTATGCACCAGCCTTCTTCAGGTGATATATGTTGGAATTTTGAACGAAACCCTTTATTTAGTCCACTGGGGGTAGACTGTTTTAATTCTATGTGACATGCGTTTTTGAATATCCCAGTTAATTCTCTTTAGTAACTTAACTCTCCAAGCTTTTGTTCACCCTGCTGTGGTCAGGTATTGAACTCACAACTCTTTGGGTCAACTGACTCTTTGGATTACTCAAGCAGTGTTTTTATCCACTTAGGGACATCAGTGAGTGAAATTTATATTAATATTCTTTATGTATACACAAACACACACATATATATATATATATATATATATATATATATATATTATTTTGGGAGCATCTGTGATTTTCTTACTTAGGTCTGTTCAGCCCCCACACACCTGTAATATGTGGACTTGTATGCAGGTCACTATGACAGAATTATAAAAACTGAATGAAGTTGTTGGATCCTCAGACATTTAAATCAATGGGAGAGTCCATCATATTATATATTAGTAGGATTCTGAAGTGAAGACATTGACCTAAAGAAGGTGAAACACATTGTCAATAAACAGGTTTTTCTCTTTGTCATATATACGTATGTAAAATTTGCACAGTTGGGCCAGATTGGTGGGTTATCAAATTGTGTGTGTCTGTGTATATATATATATATATATATATATATATCAGTGTATGTACAATTAAACAGAAAATTGTGTGATTAATTGTATACTAAAACAAATTAAAACCTGATTAAGAGACTTTGCCTTTTATATATAAGAATCTAGGAGAAAATCCAACTAAATTAATCCTACTAATAAGCCAGTAAACAAGCAGCTACTGTGACCATCATTTCATCTTCCCTTGAGGCTAGGACAAAGATTACAAAGTGACCCACTTTACAACAGAATTTCATATCAAATATGATTGAATTCAAACTTTTCTCTACATTTAGTGTTTTTTTTTTATCCCCAATCCAACAAGCTCTTATGATGACAGAATGAGAATACAAAAATGATTTGTATGTATCAAATGTGTATAATGCCTCGGGTCATACATGTCGTCTTGTGTTTAGACAAAAAGCAAGAAATGGTAAAAAGGAGATTAGCTGAAAGACACTAAAAGAGATTGATCATTGGATTGTGTCAGGAAATTTGGGTTTGGTAAGTTAAGATTTTCATTCAGTTCTGGGGTGGGGTTATGATTCCCAGAGTTGCATGTTGCATGTGCTTGGAATCATATATGATGATTCAGATATTTGGTAAGACTGTCTAAAACCAGAACACCCATTCTTTTATAAAAGGTAATGAAATATATTGAGAGCTCATGTTGGTAACATAAACTCTAAGAAAAGCTTTACAATTATTTGGCCCCAGTAGTAAAAAATCTGTTACTTTCATTTTGGTAACTGTCATATCTTTGATGACCTTTTCTAGCTTCTTCCCAACTTTATCTTAACCTTTTTAAAAAGGCCCAATGAATATTGTATATAAGGGGCTACTCTATGATATTAATTGTAATTTTTTCTTTTAAACAACAAAATACTATTGTGCATGTTGAAATCTTTAGATAATCTGTGTATCATGTAGGTTCTAAAAATTTAGAAATTGCATATTGTATCAAAAATATGGTGACAAATTTTTTTTTTTTTTTTATTATTAACCTGAGCTACTGGATTGGTTTTCATTAAACAGATCACAGCTTTTTACATTTCTTTCTATTGGGTTGCTCAATACAAAATTGTTCATTTTGATATAGAAAAAAAAAAAAAAAAAACTATTTAAAACAATTATTTAATCAAAATGATAGGTTTGCCCGTCATCCAGTTAACATTCCTTTTTGGTCTTTTGGACAAGAGTAGATGTTTATTTCTTGTTTCCAGTTTAGGATTGGGCTGCTGGTTCCTTCTATAGTCTTTTATGCTGTAACCCTCTAAATTGAGTGGCTCTTGGGCCTTATACACGGTGAATCTCATTGTAAATATCCTTCCCTAGTTTCTAGATGTTTATTCCACTTATTAAGTTGTAAATTCGCTTCTTAAAAAAAATCGTTATATAAAATTCATATAAAGCAACAACATTTAAAATGATACTTTTACATTTTAATCCCCCCCACCACTTTTTTCCCCCTGTATTTTCTAAAGGGGAATATGTTTTATTTCTAGTTGATTTTAATAACATACATTTCATAGCCACAAATAAATCAGAAAAGACATCAAATAAAACTAATGCTGATTTCAAAAACTATTTCATTCTGGGCAATATCTGTTGAAACTATGAAGACAAAACAGAGTATCAATCAAGCTTTTCCACTAATAAACTTCAAAAATACAATTTGGTTAATGATAAATGTATTAAACAAATAGGTTACTTAAAGGCCTCAGGTTGAATTGCTAAGTAATTAATGGAGTCAAAAGTCAAAACTGATTAGTCAAAGATAAGACATTTGAAAGAGCAAATTTTATGATAGGATTTTTTAGCTTTCAGTTTGATAATTGAATGCAACTTGCAAAAAACAAAGCAAACACATTAAAATACAATGCAAGAATGACATTTTCAAATTAAACATGGAGAATCTAATTATAAAACTGAAAAGCCTGGCTTTTTAGGAATAACAAGTAATCATAAACAATTGATTTATTTTTAAAAAATTTTAACCAATGTCATCAGCTAATAAGAAAGAAGACAAAAGAAAATTAGTTTGATAGATTTTAGTAAGAGATTATTTTCTTACCTTTTTCTTTGATAACAATTATCGAAAAAATAAAAATTCCCAGATTGACTAATCAAAACTTCATTCAAGATGGCATAGTTAGAATACAGTAGGATCTCAGGATTCACAGAATACCAACTGTGAGGAACTCACTGTTTGTAGAATTGCCAACCATGAAGACATGACTTCTTGCAGAATTGCCAATCAAAGATTTTACCATTTATAATATATTATCCAATGCTCTCTGAGTAAATGCTGAACTTGTTAATATGTGCTCGTCATATTTACAGGGACAGTGTAAAGTAGTATATTCAGCTATTGGTAGATACAATGAAACTGGTAAACTGAATTTAAATTCTGATTGATACTACATTTATTTCTTTTGTATTAATACTTTCATGAAAGGTATGACACTACCACTTCCTTTTACCAGATGTCTTGGAGAAAGTCTTGACATTGGCATAGCATGAAAGTTGAGTGATAAAAGGATTCATTCCTTCTATTGGCACTACATAAGCCAGTACTACCCGTTTTAATATACTTAGAGAGAAGGTCACCATCACTAAGTACCTCCACTTAGTGTAGGAAGAACCTTCATAATTTCCTAGAACAGGGAATAATTTTTTTTTTATTTATTTTTGGATTTTAAATATTTCAAAATGCCTACACAACAAATTTTATGAAAATAAGACACCAGATAACTTTTTTAATATGAACTGCTACAAAACCCATTCTATATTGGATAATATCTATCGAAATTTTATTGTTTTGCTTTGTGAATAAAAGAAAAGTTTCTTTTATGTTAACTTTAAAAATCTTTTCAAATGCATGCACAATCCAAAAACTGCTTTACGCACACATTAAACATATATTGTTTTTTTTTTTTTTAGATATAATATCTTAATTTCTTTTAGGTTTTGAAAGAAATACAAATGTGGGTGAAGATAGTGCGTAGGGGGTTAAGCAGAGAGAATAGAAAAAAAAAAAAAAAAAAGGGTGGAGGGAGCTTATACAAAATGAAGGAGAGGATATTTTCCCTTAATGCATTAAGTATTTATTTTTTTCCTTATTTAGATGGAAGACATTTGCAGAAGTTCAGCTATTGCTTGTTCCATTCCCACTGAGTGTGTATCTGTAATACCCAGCCCAGGGATTGAACTCACAATTTATGTTTTTTTTTTTTTTTTCATATATTATATACTTGAACATAAATTTTAGTCCAATCCAAACATGGCATAAGGCTATGGTTTTAATGCACTGAATGAAGATGAATTTTTTCAGAAACAATAAAAATATTCAGGAAACAAAAAGAAAAATTATCTTAATGTGCACACAAACACACACATATATATGTGAAGAAATATAGTTTTAAGGTGTGCTATATTTATAGAATAAAGTGCTCAATATCAGAGATAGAGCATATGTAAATATGAAAGTGAACATTGAAGTCAACACTCAGAGGCGACAGGCTGTTTCATGCTAGATGCAATTGTCAGGCCACCGAGTGTGTGTGCCTAGCATGAAACAGCCTGTTGCCTCTGAGTGTTGACTTCAATGTTCACTATAGAGACAGACAGACAGACAGACAGAGACAGACAGACAGATATAGATAGATAGATATGTGTGTGGGTGGGATAAAAATATAGTTTTAAAGTATGCTAAATTGTTATGGATAAAAGTTTTCAATACTGTGTCAAGCTTAACTAAATATAAACATAAAATTATGAAATCTAAATGCCTTAACAACTGAAGTTTCACCATTTTGGTCAGGCTAGGCTATATTTTTATAATTTATAAGAAATGTCAAGGTAGGTTATATCTTTATAAATTATAAAAACATAGCCTAGCCTGACAATCCCTGACCAAAAGACTGAACCTACAGTTGATAAGGTATTTAGGTTTTACAATTGTTTGTATGTATATATGTGCTTTAATAACAAATATTCTTCATGCCTACTTGTTGACAAGTAAATTACTGATGAAAAACACATTTAAGGTGAGCAGATTTTGTAAATAAAGTGTTTAATATTAAGAAATAGAGCATTAATAGCAAATAAATAAATAAGTTGAATGACTTACAGAATTTAAACAGAAGAAAATCTGTACATCAACCTCTCACTCTCTCTATATATAAGCATATTAAAAAAAAATTTCAATGCCCCCTCTCCTTCATGTGCCTGTGTAATCACATCAATGTAAGCATTGCTTTAGTCTGATGAAGTCCAAAAGGATGAAACACGTGACACAAAATTCCCCCCATTTTGTCATAGATTTTCCTTTAAAAAAATAGTTATATATATATATAAGCCACTGTATGTGTTACTTGTTAAAAATCAATGGTTAATAAAGTAGACTTGCTTGTCCATTGAATCCTAATGAATTATTTTCAATTTACTATAGCCTTGTACTATACTAATTACTATAGCCTTGTACTATACTAAGCTTTGCGAATATTTATAACTATTTATATAAATCAATGTTAAACCTGTTCCTTACCTAAAATCATTTTTACTGAGATGTAGACAATGGTAACCTATTGAATTCAACTAAAACTATATAGTATTTTAACCATGAATCTGATTATTTTGTGCACATCAATGTAAACATAAGTTTAGTCAGATGAAGTCCTAAAGGATGAAGCCTGCCACACAAAAAAAAGTTTTCCACTTTGTTAATCTTATTGGTCCTGATCTGACATCATGGCTTTATTCACTTTCCTAATACAATAACAGAACTTGTCTGTATCATTTTTATAAATACTTTCATGGTAATTGTTCTGATAAGCTTTCCTCTTTGGTGCCTAGATTTTATGAATTTAAGTGCAGTACTAGATTGGTAGCTAGGTCTCATAATTTTACAGTTGAAATGTCCAGATGTAACTGTAAGTTCTATGTTAACAGTTTCTTCTCTCACACTTCTCACCAATGGAAATCTCTTCTCGCTTTCCAGTCAACTTTGATCTTCAAAACTTAAAATTCAATGCCAGACATTATCTTCTGTCTTCTTAATTCCTCTTTTATTGTTCTCCTTAATACTTAATAATGCCCCCCCTATATTCTCTAACACTTAGTAACCCCTTACATCTATCCTAGTGGCTTTATTTTCTGGTTAATATTTTGACTTTGTAGCATCTTGTGGCATTGTATGAAACTAACCCTAACATAATCTTTCCATAAGTTCTATGCTAACAGTTTCTTCTATTGCACTTCTCACCAATGGAAATCTCTTGGCTTTTTGCTTCCCAGTCAATTTTGATCTTCAAAAATTTTAATTCCTCACCTTTTATTGTTCTCTCTCTTTAATAATATTTTTTCTTATATTCACACTCATAAACTCCTTGCTTCTTAGTGGCTTTATTGCCTTGTATTGGATGAAAAGATAAAAAAAAAAGAAAGAAAATCAATAAACTGCAGTGCTGCTTATTTGCTACCTACAGCAGATAAACAACTTGTAAAAAGACTTCTATGTTTGTTAGTTACGTATATGAAAAGGTTTCAGCAAGGGGATAATAGAAACACTTCAAAAACATTTGAAAGCTTTTTGCACCATGCATTTAACATTTGCACTGATATCTGAACAAAATAGCCTTGAATTGCATTAAGAGACGTTGATGAAAAAGAGTAATGAGACCTTTGAGACAAAAAAGGAAATTGCTTTCTCATAGTGAAAGGTATACAGGCATTATCTTCACTCACTCATGATATTCAATCCTTTTAGTCCTGCCAAAATTGCTCTCTAAAGCCATATGTAATCTCACTGATGAATTGGCACACTTCCATAGAAAAGAAATAATTAATATGTTGTCTTTTATTCTGCAAGAAGCATGGTTATCCTATTAATTATTCAGATTAGCATCCTCACCTTTGTTGTTTTTAACATTATAACTTGGTTGCTGGCTTCTTCAGCCTTCTTCAGTATTGTCTGAAGTTCTGAGGTCTAATGTTGTTATTTAGTGGTTTATTCTAACTAGTATCTTCACTTTTGTTGTTATGATCACAAAATTTTGACCAGTACATTCTCCGGTCTTGTTAAATGAGAACTAATGTGAAATGCAGATGGAAATATCTATGTTGCCTAAGTGATGTCAACAGGAAACCGTTTTTATTGTGAGGACGTGATACAGGCATAAGCTTTTATCAGAATTACAAACTATAAGAGATAAACATAAACTTACACTTAAAAATAGAATCCTTTAAATTGTGGAGAAATTGCCGCAATTTTTTTCATTCAGATAAAAATGAAGCAAAAATACCTGTTTGAAAAAAAAAAAGACAAATAAGTACTCACTTTAAAATCTTTGCAGACTTTCAAAGTCTGGATGATTATATATATATATATATATATATATATATATATATGTTTTATGATCACTTAAACTGCTACTTGGTGTAGAGTAGTGATTTTAGGATCTATACTGTTTATATCTACATAAACTATCCTTATACTGCTGACCATTTGGGAATACAAGGTGCTGTAAACTGATATGAGTGGGTGGTGTAATGGATAATGGCTCAGAATTGGAAATCAGCAAGCCAAGTTCCAATTCCAGTCAGGTTCGTTATATTCACTTATGTGCAAAAACCCTTAGTGTGTGTGTGTGTGTGTGTATATATATATATATATATATATATATAAAACATGTAAGATAAATGAAGAATAAAAAATAAAACAGGTAACTCAAGTTTCCCCACTAAAAATGATGGCTCATCAGGCTCGGTTCAATCTTTATACAGATTTGAACCTGACCTGAGCGTCCTTCAATTTTGAGGGTGAAACTAGAGTTGCCTCAGTATTGATTTTTATTCTACTTTGTATTGACCACCTTTAATTGCTAACCTTATCATAGTTGGAGTATAACAACTATAATTGTTTTATATATATATATATATATATATATATATATATACAAAAACACATATAGAGCTGGTTCAAGGTACTGGCAACTCGGGTAGTCGCTAGAGGTGCCATGCTACCATGTCATATGTTTGGGATCTTCCAAAACTAAAGCTTATAAAAACATACAGACGGCCATGACTTGAGACAGATTAAGTTCTTTGGCTATTTTGTCAATAGAAATGATCTTTGTAAAGAAGATAGGTATAGAAAGTGCCATGAAAAGACTTGCAGATCTAAAGGCTAGGAAAATGATTTAGGTAGGATAATGAATGTTTTCTTTAGATAGTATTAAGTTGTATATTGTAATGAAATCATTATTCTACTTTTTTTTTAGTTTTTCTCCTTGTGAAAATTAAAAAAAAAAATACTTGTGAGAGCACCAAAGTCCATCTTGCATGGAGTGACAGCAACCCTGAGACCGTCACTATATATATATATATAGTTTTTACAGGAGAAAATGCAGATAATCATTTTTTTTAAATAGGGATGATTTATTAAATCAAAGATTCCAATTAACTGTTAAACATATTTCACCTTTGACCCTACAATCTTGCTAAGCTTTAAAATTTGACAATCACTTCTTTTATGTGGAATAACCTGGTAAGCATTTAAAACTTATACTTAGTAAGTAAAATTTTTTCAATGTAATATAGTTTGTATGTTATTCCTCTAACATCACTGGTAATATTTTATCTATTGGTAGATATGTTTAGCTGGGATTTTAACATTATTGTTTTGTTTTATTATTAATACCCCATATAAAACCCTTTGGTTACAGTTGCATTTGATTGCATATAATCTATATATTTTATATGATTTATCTACTTAAATACTTTGTTCACTTTATTTAAATATTTTGGTTTAATTTTCTATTTTAATTATTTTGTTAAATACTTTACTTGCTTTTTCCTTTTATTTCTTAAAGAGCCATAATGTTTACATATTAAAAAATAATTTATGTTAAATTACATTGCTTCCTCAGTGAAAGTGTCAGGCGTTCATTGTCAACATTGTAGCAAAAATTCTGTTTCAAACATTCCATATGTATCCATTGCAATTTTAAATCTGTTTCATGACATCTTAACAGAACATTTTGATCAGTTTAACTGATTATCAATGTAACATGTCTAACTACTTTACATTTGTATATTTTCCTTATGTTTTATTTTTTCTCTTTCTTCTTCCTTTTCTCTGTAGAAGAGACTATCTTATGTCTGTCTGTCTTACTCTTTATTTTCTTCTTTTTTAGTGGGAAAAGAGGTTGGAAATATTAAAAATTGTAATAATCCTCATTTACTACCACCTGATAAGATGTGATGATATGTATTGAAACATGAGTGCATTTATGTAGCAATTTTACATATATTCTAATGTCATATAGTAAAGTATATATATATATATATATATGAGAGAGTGATATGCATGCTTGCGTAATGAAGTGTAACATTTTTATATATGATCAAAAGAGTTTACTACATAGAAGGTTGTATTATTTAGAGTTTTGAATGTTTGTTTTCACTGGTTTCATTTAAGTGTGATATTTTTTTTTTTACTTTTAAAACACTGGAATTACATGGCTATTATCTAGTATAGATTCTGAGCATTTAAATATATTTTACAATGCTTATTGCAGATTATAAGTAATTTTGTTAATTGTTGGTCATTTTGATTTTCCATAAAGAGCTTCTAAAATTTGTAATCTTATTCCAAAGATGTATGGACATTGAATTTCATCTGATTTCTTTCTTTCTTCATAATGACTGAAGTCAATTGAAAGTTTAGAATCTAATATTATAAGAACTAACATGAACCATGGATAATTCCTTTACACCTTCAATTCCAATAAGCTAAAAAAATTATCAAATAGATACTAATTGTCTGTTTCCCTTAACAACATTTTATAAGTGAACATTTGCTACCAAGATACAGCCAGTTTAGATATGTACCTATGCACATTATTTATTTATTCAATAAATGAAGAAGAGGCCAAGTTAGCCAACTAAAGAGTTTTGCATTAAAATGCTACCCAGGGACAGATGTTTCATAAATCCATCGAACTTATTATCAGATCTCATATCAAACCTCAGGCCCTGATGAGCGTTTTGATACAAAACTCTAGAATTGGTTAACCCGATAAATCACTTCAATTTTTTTCTTGATTTATTGAATATTATTGCTATAGGTATCTATCGAGCACTTTTTTGCTGAAGTTCTGCTAGCCTGAAAAAAAAAAAAAAAAAAAAAATTAATTCTTGTGATTAACATACACACACATATTACATATATCAGGCCACGACTGCATCTAGCATGAAACAGACTGTCGCCTCTAAGTGTTGATTTCTATGTTTACTTTTATATAAAATGAGCACAAATCTATAGTGTTGGCAGGGTTTAATGCAGATTATACCAATAAAAGAAATTGGCCATAGCCACTGTCCTAGACTAAAAAGGACCTACACTCATCATTTATATAAGTGGTCATTCTCTTATATAAAATCAGGGTGTTGAAATGTTCTTGGCCTGACACACTTCTGACAAAGAAAAAAATCTTGTTTATTTGGTCAAATAATAAAACAAGATTTTCTAGGTTGGGTTGAAAATTTTTCAGCACATTTTTATTTCAACCAGAAAAAAACCACATTCTCATGTTGTCTTGGATAAAAAAAGAAGAACTCCACTTGTTCATAAAAGAAAAAAAAAGAATTTTTTTTTTAAAAGTCCAGCATTTGTAAATATTGTAACTTTGGCTTGAAGAACAGGGTAACAGGATCAAAATTCACCTGAAGAAAAGGTTGGATAACAGATGTATATAAATGACCCAATATCTGTCTATATTTCCGAGATGAGGTTTTGTAATTATTTACATTGTTTGGACTGTTGTCCTTATCTTTATTGCCATATTCACAATATTTCAGCCATTGTACACTCTGGTCTTCTTTAGGTGATTGGAATTTCGAACTGAATCCTTTATTTCATCCACTGGGGTAGATTGTTCTAGTTTCACATGCCATGCCCCTCTCGGGTGTGTGTTATTCCCCTTTAACAAAAAATTGGAGTTTTCTGAGAATTGAAACTCGAACAATCTACCCCGGTGGATGAAATAAAGGGTTCAGTTCAAAATTCCAATAATCTGATGAAGTCAGAAGCATACAATGGTTGAAACGTTGTGAATATGGCAATAAAGATGAAGACAACAGTCTGAACAATGTAAATAAATGACCCGACTTCCATTAAACCTTTTTTCTACCCCATTTTTTGATTGACACTCATATTACCCCCCTCCCCGCTTATGTTTCTTCTCTTCTCCACAAAATCTATATATTTACCACTTTTGACTGCAGTTTGGATATAGTCATACTGTAATTGCTAATCAGCAACTTATCAATACAGTTAGTTTAAGACTTGTAATTTTGCTCACCTTAAATTACACCCTTGTGCAAATTAATTGAAACAAAATGAATAATTCCATTACTATTTACTTTTTCTCATATTTTTCCAATGACAGTGCAGATGTTAGTACTTCGTATGTCCATTCCACAAAGTGGTTCCTTGCAGATTGACCACAGATTCTTGATTGGATTTAAATCAAGAGAGTTTTCGGGCCAGTCAATAGTACTTTGATTTGCTCACTGGTAAGGCTTGCCAGTGTGTTTGTGCAACATTACAATTTTTGTATGCTTCCTTGGAGTAACGTCCATTGCAGACAATAGCCAGTTGAGACAATGGTGCCTGGGTGTGATAAAAATCTGATGCAATCCCAGATAATGCAATATTTTTCAAAGTCAAACAAATTTCATCATAAACTCTGAAAATAGATTCATATTACTGCCCACTACTGCAAATGACCTAATCTGAGGAAAAAATAGAAATCAATTACGCCCAGTCACTCCAGTGGGTCTAAAACTGACCATATGGTGAAAGAAAGGAAACTAAAATGGTTGTTTCAATTAATTTGCACAAGGGTTTTTGAGGTATGAGTTGAATGGATTTTGCTTCCCAACAATCAATGCCTGGTAGCCTTACTTTAATGGGCTTCACTAAAACCAGCAATTTTTTCCCTCTTAGGTTTCCCTTAAGATGTTATCTTCTTCCCCTGCTTGATAAGGAGAGATCAGTCAGCTTTATACAAACCTTTTTTACCCAATACAAGGCCCAAGAGCCACTCAAGCTAGTGGGATGTTGTATTGTGTCTTATGAGCATAAGAAAGGGCAAAAAGTCAAGTTTTGGGGGGGATATGCAGGAAATATAACGGCTAAATCTAAACTTAAAGAGGTCAAGATTTAATCAGTGGAATAACATTTCAGAGTTCAATCAGAGATGTTAGAAGTATGGTGTGGAAGTAGACTTTAGAAGGAACCAGAAACCCAATCCTAAACAGGAAACAAGGGATAAACAAAAACACTGGGGTGGTGTATAAATCAGACGATAGGCAAACCTATCTACTCCTATTAAGGCAAAGATGGAGAATGAATAAATCAAAGATAGTGATATAGAAAAGAATGGGAAATAAGACACTAGAAAAAAGAAATGAAAAGATTTTATTTACATACAACAAGGATAGGGATAATAGTTGGTATCACAATGTTTCAGCTGTTATGCCATCTAGCCTTCATCAGGTGATTATTGATCTGGGTAACTGTCAACTAATTTTGAACTGAACCCTTTATTTAAACTGTTCTCATTCAATTGTCCATGTCCAGGGATATCTCATCTAGGTCTTATTTAGTACTGTTCAGCCTGTTTCCATTAAGTTCAAACACATGCTGCCTGGCCCAGGGATTGAACTCACAATTATTATGTCAATGCTATTTCATTCTACATACTGACTACCCTTTTCCCTTTATACATGATCAGCCATGCCTGATTTCATAGTCATTTGTAAAATTACTTTGACCTTTGCCTAATAATGGTATTTCAACTTTAAACACTGGTTACTGTACGATCACCAAAGTAACATTGAGCCTGGTCAATACCTAGATGGGTGACTGCTTGGGAATACCGGGTGCTGTAAGCTTTGATGTGTGGATGGAATAATGGATAATGATACAGAATTGATAATCAGAAAGCCAAGTTCCAATTCCTATTGGGTTTGTTATATTCACTTATGCACAAGTACCCTTGGGAAATGTATGAATTAACCTCTTCTTCCCCAACTATGGATTGTATCACTAAACCATTATTATCTCAAAAAAAGAAAAAATTCTGGCTTTAAATAACCTGCAAAGGGTTGATGAGCCAAAAAAAAAAAAAAAAAAAAAAAAAGCAATCATTAGTATTTATTTCCTTTCCATGTTTTTTTTTTCAGATCTTATGAGGTTATCATATTTATTTTTATTTATATATTATTAAATTGAACCTCATTTTTTAATAGAAACTGTACATCGTTCAGTATAAGTTAATATTTTTGTGCTTTAGAGAAAGACAAAGGAGAAAAGATGAATGGAAGAAAGAAGTGATATGAAAAAGAAGAAAAAAAGGATAAAAAATGAAGCAAGTGGAAGAGCAAGAGAGGGAGAGAGACAAAGAGGAAGAACGAAAGCGACACAAAGAGGAAGAGAGAAAAAGAGGATGAATGAAAAAAGAGAGGAGGAGGAATAAAAGAAATATAAGTGAGAGAAAGTGATAAAAGACAAAATAGAGAGAAATATTTATTGCAATTGTTATGTAAGCTACCAACGCATTTCAAAATGGAAATTCTGTCAGGCCACTTAAGAGAAATGCAGATACAGTATTCTTGTAAAATATATCTAAATATGAACCTTTTTTTGCATTATCATCAAGTATCTATAATACATCAAACGTTTTCTTTTTTTTTTGCTTGTAATTCATCTAACATTTTGTTGTCTGAATTATCTCCCTTGTACTGGCAATACCAGGTGGCATTGTCTTTTTTATGACATTGGTAAACTCTTCCAAGATTTTACAAAATCAGGAAGCGAAAAAGACTGGCTCCATTAAAGAGCAGCATATAATAATAATAATTGGAAAAGAAAATGTGAAGATGTAACATTAATAAATTAACTATGTTGTTATTTTTGATAGTTTATGCAAACTAGTTTTATATTAAATCACATGGAATATAAATTTGTCAATCCGTATATTAACTGGAGAAAAAAAAAAAAGATACTATTTTAAATTCGTGAAGAATTTTGAATTTATTTATTTTTATTTTTTACAAAAAATTAGCTGGACAAGAAAATACATAAATCATGAAAATGAATAAAATGAGAGTGAATTAAGATGATGAAAGTAAATGAAAGAAAAAATGAATGAAAAAAAATTAAAATGAAATAAAATGGAAGAATGAAAATGAATGAAAAATTGAACGAAAGAAAATGAAATAGAATGAATAAAAGAGAATTAAAAAACGAAAGAAAATGAAACAAAATGAATAAAAGCAAATGAAAAAAAAAATGACTGAAACACGTAAAATGAAGAATCACAGCAGAAATTGAATCTGAAAAATTGGATTTGTATTCTAAGAGCTTCTCAGCTGATAACAGAAGTTTCTTTCTCTAATCATATACTTGCAAAATCTAGGATATTCAGAGACTTCATATTTGTTTTTTTAAATGCTGTATCCATTCCTTGTGAGTCATCTCAAAGATTTTTCATTTGGGGAAAATTGATGTGCGTAGAAAGTCTCTACGTAGAAATTTGATTTTTGTTGAAGAAAAGAGAAAATAGAAAGCAAAATGATAACGGAAAAAAAAGAAAAAGCAATAATGAAGAAAATATTTCAAACAAGTCCATCTAAAAGAATTTGCCAATAGAAGATTTAGAATAAAATCAATACTGAATAATTCACATGAAATACAGAAAGAAAAAAAAAATAGCAGCAAAGTAAAATGCAATCAGAAATGGTTGGAAAATATTTTACAGTTCAAATATCAAAATGAATAATTCTGAAAGTGATAAGAATTTTGTGAAGTGGGGGCACTCAACATCAGATCTGATAATTGTACTCTTCTATTAGACAATAAATGCCATTATGTATGTTGTAGTATGACAATAGCAGAGAGAAGTATCACAAGGCTGAAATAACTGTTGCCTCTCAGGAAATGTTATCGCGTAGAAGCTTTAAAAACACATGAGGATACTGATGGATGTGTACTCAAGACTGGTATAACCCTTTATGTAGGTATTCCTATTATTGATTTATACAAATTTTACAAGTACATGAATGTAATAAACACTGTGAGAAAAACTTGATATGCAGGCTGAGATAGCCTGGATAGACTTTTAGCAATATGGTTTGGTTTACAGCATATCAATCTCAATGGGTTATTTAATGCAGACAAAATTTTTTATTGCTGGCAATATTTTTTTTTTTTCCTTAAAAATATGTTTTTTCCTTCAAAAATCTATTTCTGGCAATATTTTTGTTCAAAAATCTATTGCTGGTAATATTTTTTCCTTCACAAAAGCATTTCTAGTAATAATTTTTCCTACAAAATTGTATCTCCAATAATAATAATAATTTTTCCTCAAAAACTATATTGCTGGTAATAACTCTTTCTTCAAAAATGTATTTTTAGCAATATAGTAAAATTAGATAAACTTGTTCAAAGTAAAGGTAACCAATTACAAAACATTAAAATCAAGTAATAAAAGCCACTGTTTATTAATCTAGATTTTCACAGTTAAATAAATGTACTGAAATATGAAGGGAGGTAAAATATTTATCCAAGGTACAGGTATCAACTTAGTTACACCATACTTAGGTTTTCAAAAGAAACATTTATTCTTTTCAGGGTAAACAAAAAAGTGTGAAATGTTTGATCATTTCAGATTAATGTGAGTGTCCCCCAGGGTTCTATCCTTGGAACTACATTGTTTCTCATCTTCAACAACAACCTTCCCGATGTCATCAATTCCCAACTATTTACGGTGATGACAACTATTTACCTGTGTCTTCAGACTAAGTCAGATAGGTCTGATGAAGTAAAACTGGCAGCTGCTCATAAAAATGACTTCCAATCAGTTGTTAACTGGGACAAATAATGGCTTGTAAACTTTAACACCTCCAAAATGTAACTTATCTTTTAATCATTATAGTGAATCTTTGTTGTCTTCCATCAGTGTAACTCAATGTGCTTTCTTAGTCTGACACTTTTCACTGATATTAAGTGGAATGATCATATTGAATCAATTCCTACATCTACTGCTAGGAAAGATGGTTATATTGCTGCCATATTTGGTCAAGTGCTCTTGCTATATATCTCGAGATTCTTAACAAAATCCAAAGAAGGGTCTGTAATGTTATTGGTCCTGACATGGCATCTCAACTTCAGTTACTTTCCCACTGCTAATAAACAAAAAAAATCAAACAAATGGATTAAAAAAAAAAAAAAAAAAAAAAAAAAAAAAAAAAGACAAATTGGCAGAAGATAAAACAGAAAAAGAAGAGTTAATCATTGACCCAGCATTCCCTTTTGATACAAGGAGAGATAAATAAAGAGAAAGTAATCAACTATGATCCATTGAAGTCTTAACCAACCAGGCTTTGGAAGATGAAATAGGCTGTAAACATAGCAGTTGTCATTGGTGCACTTGGTATGGTGACTGACAGAATAGAGACATGAATAAAGAAAATTGGTACTGATTGTCCAGTGGAACTGTTGCAGAAAGGAAGCATCTTAGGGAGAGCAAGAATAATGTAGAAGTGATGAACACTTACAATCAGAGGAAAATTGCATGTTACCTAAGGCTGCTGGTTGTAGCCTGCTATCCATGTATTAATTAGTATATAGTGAGACTGGAAGGAAACTAAGAAACTGCTATGAACATCACCCAGACCTACTTAGAGAGATCTGTAGGACCTGTAACAATTTTATGGAACTTTACAAGACACACAGGCAGAACAATCAAAGCTAATCACCCAGACATTGTGATCAAAGTCTACATGAACAGAATGTGTTTTCTTATTGACATGGCAGTCCCTGCAGATTGTAATGCATCTTTGAAGATCTTCAAAAAAATTATCAAAATATAAGGACCTTGAAATGAAAATCTAAAAAATGTGGCACATCAATAATTCCAGTTGTAGTTGGAGCCATCAGAATGATTGGAAAAGGGTCCAATAGACTCATTGAAGAAATTCCTGGTAGCCCATGCCTTAAAGAAATGCAAAAAAATTGTACTCACAAGTACAACTCATACATTATGAAGAGCATTATCTATGTAAAATGTGTGTGATCTTAGAGTGTTTTTCTTTTGTTATACAAAAAATGATCAGTGGAAGATGTTATGAAGCCATTTCTGACCTTAGGTAGGTAATGTGTATAGGAAATAGTAATCACTGTATTGTCTGTTAAAAAATATAACTTTGGTTCTGTCATTTTTAAAAGGAATCTATTCAAAATGAAGTTGTTTGGTAAATCAGACCGTCAAAAGTCAGGAAGACATGCCTTTATTTCAACGCTGAAAATATCATGAACTCTTTCTCTGGTATAGATACTTAATGTTTATTACTTGACTTTATATTTTGAACACTGGATTAATTTAATCTGTACAGCAAGATGATCCTAAGAGAACTACAAGGCTGACTGGGATTTACTATCAACAACCATAATTTCTAAATATAGACAGCTTCAAGAATTTTTAATTTATTAAGAAATTGGAACTTGCAGGTGAAATGGAAGAGAGAACAGCCAAGGAACAGATGGAGACTTGGCACTGAGAACTAATTAAAGAGATGCAAAAGCAATTAGAAAGAAGCAATAAGAAGAGTCCTGAACCCAGTTTGGTGGATGATTGATATCAATGGCCTGTGTTCCTCAGGGAGCAAAAGGTGCTAATAATCAATCAGACCACCACATAATTATCAATATGTATTTATTTATATATTTCCTGTCCTATTTGTTAGGGTAAGGGAGGTAAATCAGCTTAGTAAATTTATGAGGGATTACTTCCTTTAGTCATTTTAATAATCTATATAAATATATCTGCATTTAGACAAAATTACTTTGAGTAAAATGAATCATTTAATTAATCCTTTTACTCCTACATTTCTTAGATTGCAGTCTTATTTGTTCAAGATTTTCATATGAGACACTCAGATACCTTTGTCTATTAAGTGATCATCTTGATTCGACTTGGTCTTGAAATAGGCTTTATTGTTGTTGTCTGTCATTTTGTTGCTAATCATTTTCTTCCAAGTGATATTTCCATTCACTGTTATATTAAACCTAAAATTTTTAACATGAAAAAGATATTGAGCAAAAAACAATTTATATAATACCAGGAGTAATCAATGAATCATAGATCCCATTGAACATCTAAAAAAAAAAAAAAAAAAAAATATATATATATATATATATATATATATATATATATATATATATATATATATATATAAAAAAGGAAATGGATTAATTAAATGAATTATTCACTTCTATTTTAGTTGTGAATTCTTTATCTCCATTTTATTGAATCTCAATATATCGTTTCGAGAATTTTGTTTCATTGCATCTCACTATTAAAAGTTTCTAACAATTGCTGCCATTTTTGACACATGGCTACTAGTTTTCATAATGATCACAATAAAATAAATAACTATCAAAATGTTTAGAACTATCAAACTGTTTTTATTACAATAACAACATTTTAAAGGAATATGCAAAGAAATGACTTCAGAGCTCAGCTGAACAAAGAGATTTGGCCAGTGCAAGGCTGTGGATAATTGCATGTTAAAATATAAATTTTATATTATTAATGCACTGTTGACCTTTTAATAATTTGCTTACATAAAACATTAACAATATTTTCACAATTAGTTCTGCTTCTCTCTCCTTAATAGTTTTTTTTCCTCATATTCTCTCACACTCACTAACCTCTTGCGTCTTAGTGGCCTTATTGCTTTGCTTGGGGTGAAATGATTAAAAAAAATTAAAAACAAACAAAACCTTATAAACACATTGTTACCATCAATGTAATTGCATATTCAATATAATTGTTTCATTACAATAAACTTGGTTCTGAAGGACATAATTCTTAGTGATCAATATTTAATTAACAAACAATATTTAATTAACAAACAAGAAAGGTGTAATAAGTGCTTTTAATATTACATTGTTATTTTAATTGGTTGGAAATGATCCAATTATCTTCTTTTTTTTTTATTGAAAAATTAATTGAATAAATGATTTCCTTTGTCTTCTTTGTAAAATATAAATTTACAATTTATGACCCGTCTCATAACAGTATTAATTACTACCTTTGTACCACAATTTCTCCTACATTTTGCATATACATTTCATACACTAAATGTAACAGCTATTATGGGACAGAAGTAGTATTACTTAGTTAATATTAACTTTGTCCCATAATAGTTGTTACATTTGCATATACATTTTATCCATTAAATGTAACACATATTATGAGACAGGTGATATTTTTACATCTGTCCCACAATAGTTGTTCCATTTTTAAACAGATTTCATACACTAAATGTAGCACCTATTGTCGGACAGTAGTTGCAATTTTCTTTGGTTATTCTTTACTATCACTAATATAGAAATGTGCATTTGATTTTTTTTTTCTTAGTCTGGCACAAGACTAAACAAGATGAAATTGAAGCAGGAAGATTACATTGTACTACCTACCTTGGTCAAGTGATTAGAATGTTTGTTTTCTGGCCACAAGATCTGGGTTTGAATTTCTCTATGTGACTTCTTGATATTATTAGCCCGGGGAGGTGATCCAGTGGGTGGCACCTTTGGAAAATGCCTGAAAACCATACCAGAGGTTGACCCAATTCTTGTGAATGAAATTATGTAGATGGAACTATTTGTGAGCTGCCAATGGTTGTGTTAACACAAAATTACAATTGACCGTACCAGCATTGTTCAGGCTGTTGATCATTCCAGATAATGTGCCCCCCCCCGAATTGTAACTAACGTCTGCTCAGCATAGTTGCAGTACAAACCACAGAAAGGGCTCTGTGGGTGTTAAACAAACACAAATGTATCTGAGCAGGAATCTGCAACAGGGATTGGCCAGTCATCATAATAGGCATATTTGGATATAAGCAGCTAGCCAGTGTATCTGCCTTGGAAATAAGCATTCAAAATCCCGGTTTTATGTGGGATCAAATCTTGAACACTGCCTCCATTGGGGAAATGCGCAACTACCATTTCCTTTAAGCAAGCTATCATATCTGAAATTAGTGAATTAAGTTCATATTCTGGTTGAGGCTGATTGCATTGATTTTATGTCCTTGGAAAAGGCATGAATCCACCTCTCCCTGAGCTCTGTCCTATGTCTATGCATTTTCACAAAGGTCTCATCACTAGCATGTCATGGTGACTGAAAAAGAAAAGAGTAATCATGCCAGGCATTCTTCCCGGTTACTATTTTCACGTAAACCACTACGACCTGGAGAAGAAATGGGCAATACCAACATGATATACTGATGATCTTTTAGATAATGAGGCCCAACTAACCATCCTTTGCTTCTAAATCTATTCCATGCTGTACTGTTGTTAATTATGGAGGCACTGTGGAATGATGGATAGTAACTCAGATTAAGGAATTGGTGAACTCAGTCTGAATTCCAGTAGAGTTTGTTACATACACTTACATGCAAATATACTTGAGAAAGGTATGAATCCATCTCTTCTCCCCAAAGCTATGAGTAAATAACAGGACAGAATGGGTTCTATAGCCTTAGCTGGCAACTGGTCTAGGAGAAGGACAAATCTGAATTCAAAACCCCGACTGAGTTAAATAGCCAATTGTGGGTTGGTCAGGCTAAGTGTGGTGAGTATGGCTGCACACTTTTTTTAAAAAATAATGTTCACCCCATACAAGGCCCAAGAGTCACTTAAGGTAGAGGGTTATTGTGTCGTGTTGTATGAGCGTAAGAAAGGGCAACAAGTGAAATTTGGGGGGTTATGCAAGAAAGATAACAGTTAACTCGAAACTTGAAGAGGTCAAGATTATAGTGATTGGGATGATATCCTAGCAGGGGAGTGTTGCACAAAGCAGCAGTTTTTGGGAACAAGCTGTCCGAATAGAACTTCCTCCTTACTATTGGAATATGGAAGGAATAAGGCTGATTCATTCTGGTGTATGCATGGCGGGTCCCAGTTGTAAAGGTCAGGGGTGGGTGGGTATAGGAATGTAGCATATATACATGCCTTCGAAGTAGTGATAGAGCAATAAGTGACTCAAGGTATTGGGTGACTGTGTTGGGGCATATGAGCATAAGGGCAAGAAATGAGGTCCTTGGAGCTAGGCAGAAAAGATAACGGCTAACTCTAGACTTGAAGAGGTCAA
>CAHIKZ030004991.1:790000-842500 GCA_903632075.3 Acanthosepion pharaonis | reverse complement strand
TATATATATATATATATATATATATATATATATATATGTGTGTGTATGTACACATGTATGTCTGTGTGTGTGTGTGTGTGTACATGCCTAAGTGTATGTACCTACTTGTATATGTTTTTTTTTGTGTGTGTTAGTATGTGTTTTTGAACATAGAAATATTTGGTCCTTGCGAAATGAGACAATCGTTATATTCATCTTCATATATTTATATTTGATTTAATTTTCCCAATTACAAGTGGCCCTTTATGTAAACACATTTTTATTTTCCTTCGTCCCATTCCTCTCCCCACCCTTCCCCCCTTTTTTTTTTTTTTTTTCCTATCCGAATTGTCTGTGGTGTGTATATGTCACCACGAAATGTATCTTTATGTATTAGACATCCGTCGACTTTTCTTTCTCTCCTCTTTTAAATCCACCCCACCCACATCTCCAAAAATTCTCTCTGTCACTCATCCTCATGCTTACACTTTCTCTAAATTCTGTTTTGATTTCCGGAGTTGTTTTTTCTGTTTTTCATTTTGAATTTGTAGGTCTGATGATTTGGATCGTATTTACGATTCCAATGGAATAAATTATGACCATGGAATATTAGTGTTTAAGCCTTTTTATTATATCCTTACTCTGTCCTAGACATTGAGTTCTACCTGGATCCTTCCTCTTGGAAAATTTTTTTCTGAAAATATACATGTATAGAATTTTAGATATATTTTTCATATGTATGTATATTTTCCACTAATATTATCTATCTATCTCTCTCTCTCTATATATATATATATATATATATATATATATATATATATATATATATATATATATATATATATATATATATATATATATATATATATATTATATATATCAACACCCAAGGTGCTGACTTTTGACCACTATATTATATATATGCTCTATCCCTGATACTGAGCACTGTATATATTAAGCATTATTTTATTAGCACCAGCACTCAAAATGCTCAGTATCAGGGATAGCGCATATATAAATATAAAAGTGGTCATTAAGTCAGCACCCTGGGTGTTGACTTCAATTTCAATGTCCCCAATTTTTATATATATATATATATATATACAAAAAAATTAATTGTATATTTGCTATATTTTTGATTCAAAAATAAATTTCAGACTACAGGTTGTGGCAAAGGTCACATCCTTTTTTTGAGTTCAGATTGATAGAACAATATGGAGCAATTGAGTGACAATCATGACAACCAGACTTAACACCAAACTTTTTTCTTGTGGGGTGGGGACTGAAAAATCTTTTTTACAGGATCAATTCCTGAATTAAAACAAACAATTTCTGATAAATGTCTTGAAATTAATATATAAATATGTCAAATGGTTTGGAGAAGTGTTGCTGATAGGGTTCAGCATTGTATTAAACATGAATTGGGGGGAGCATTTTGAACACGTTAAATAGTTTGTTGATCATAACAAATCATCTGGTTTTCATGTCACAATATTTATAAATTTTCTTAAACTACTTTTTTTTTTGTACAATAAAAGTTCATAAATAAAATGGGTATCACTTTTGCCACACACTGTGTGTATGTGCATAATAAATTAATTGATTTAAAATATGTTTTTTTTCGCTACACAGTTCCAACCATGTTTCAAAAATAGAAGCTAAAAACCCCGAATTTAATTTTGCAATTAAATTAAAAGCATTAGTTCCATTTCATCTTCAAGCGAATGACCCATGTCCTTTGTACTTACATGAGAAACAGGTACTAGGTTTATATATAAAATAAAAGTTTACTAAATCAGTGAAATTAAGTAACCATTTTTGCCGTCATAGTCATAAATTAAAAAAAAAAAAAAGAAAAAAAAAAAATGTAACCTCATATACATACTTAAACTTGATGTTAAAATAATCCTACATAATATAATGGATTCTAATACATTTAACTGTTCTTAAAAAGAATATAGTATAATAAAAATTAAAAAAGGAGAATATTTCAAATCGTAGTTAAATAAAAAGTATTATGATCAAAAACCCCCCGAAAATCTTTAAATTTATAAATGGGAAAAAAAATGACGTAAGAAATTTTTTTACCGTTAACAATAATTTTTTTTTTTTCTTTCCTTAAAAAATCCAGACGACATCCATTCAACGGATGTCAGATTTCATTGTAAAATACATCCCTACCCCTTACCAAATTGTAGCTAATAACTGATACAATGATACTGACATAAGGAAAATCTAGACATCCCTTGCTCAATTCAAGTAGAATATTCTGTAACCATGGAAACGTGATTTTAGCTGTGTCTTTAAAACCCGTAATTTTTAAAAGTTACTCCAAAATTCGCTTGAAGATGAAATGGAACTAATGCTTTTAATTTAATTGCAAAATTAAATTCAGGGGTTTTAGCTTCTATTTTTTGAAACATGGTTGGAACTGTGTAGCGAAAAAAAACATATTTTAAATCAATTAATTTATAATATTAATGCTCTGTAAATTTACATTGAGCACTATTTTGTGAAAATAAAAATATATATAAGAACACCGGATTTTATATCTTACTGTTCTTTTTATTTATATACATATATATTACACACACACACGCACATATATATATATATATATATATATATATATATATATATATATATATATATATATATATATATCAGACGCTCTGAAGATTGTGTTCAAGCATGAAAAACTGTTGTCACACCATTTTGACCTGTATCCTCTTTCTCATATGGTGCTGCAAAAGTAACATTTTTAAGACTGAGGTGGATCAAATGCCATAATTAGGTAGCCCTCACAATCTCCAGACATAAAACTATCAGATTTATTCTTGTGGGGGTGGGCACTGAAAATTTTTTTTTTTTTTTTATAGAATGAAACTGAAAAGAATTTTTGAATTAAAACAAACAATTTCTGTTAGATGTCCTGAAATTAATATATAAAGTATGTCAAATGGTTTGTAGGAGTGTTGCTGATGTGGCTCAGTGTTGTATTAAACATGAAGGTGGGGAGAATTTTGAACATGTTAAATAGTTTGTTGATTATAACAAATCATTTTGTTTTGATGTGGTAATATTTATAAATTTTCTTAAACTATTGTAATTTATTTTTGTTCAGTAAAAGTTGACAATTAAAAAAGGCTGTCACTTTTGCCACATCCTGTATAGGACGAGTATTCCTTCTCGTTACAGATTTACTTTATTTTAGGATACAAATCATTCCTGTTTCTAACATGCAGACAGCCAGAACAAAATTAACTAATGAAACAATGATTCAATTTTACACCAGTCTCTTTTTCTGCATTAAATTCATTTGTTGAATAAAAAAAGACCCCCTCCCCACAAAAAAATCTTATTTTTTTTCTCTTTTCGGATTTCACTGTTTCTCTTGCTTTTTTCCCCCCTCTTGCTCTCCCTGTGCCTCTGGATGAGAGAAGTATCAAAAAAAAAAAAAAAAAAAAAAAAAAAATTCCCACATATCCATCTGTCAAGGTCTTCCCAACACTGAAGTCAGCTTGCTAATTTTATAGAAACAGCAAAATAAAGAAATAATTTTCAGATTCCATTTTGTCATTGCATTGATTACCTTTTAAGAAACAAAAGGGCGTTGAAAAGTTCTCAGCCCAATCCACTTCTCAAAATCTATATTCTGACATTTGGGCAGATTTTAGGAAGTGGGTTAGTTGAAACATTTTCACCCATCCTCATGCATACACACACAAAGGAGTCTAGCCTTGTTCCAAATTTTATAGCTTTTGCTTAATGTTAAAGGGTTATTGTTACTTAAAAAAATCTTATTTAGATGGAGTTGTTATCAAGGTGTTGAGAAAAATCTTTTCAGTTAGTTTTAAAATAAGCATCTGTTATTAGTGTGGTAAAAAAAAAAAAAAAAAAAAAAAAAAATGGCCATAGACACATTTTACCCTGACAAATGGAGTAAATTAGGACTATGTGATGACAGAAAAAAACCCTCTTCCCAAGACCTCTATGCCTCACCCGCCAGGAGCCTGGTAGAGAGCTTGTTAAATTATTAAGTGTAATCTAAGATAATGCGTTACCGAGATAATGCGTTACCGAGATAATTAAAAATTATTTCAATCTGAAACATTTTTTTGCCTGTAATTCCAGATCAAACTTGAAAAATATTAAAAATTAGGCTCATCTTATCTGGCTGAATTTTATAATATAAAGTTGTTTATAACAATGAATGTAAATTGCTGTAAATTTGATATGTTATCAGCTGGTTATTGTTATCTAAAACACCATGTCTCCCTTGAGTGATGATGAAACATGGTTTCCTCCGTATATGCAAAGATATATACTTGAAAAGTTCTTGGCCAAACACTACCCAAAATTGTCCAAACAACAAAACATCACTTGGCAGAGCTGAGAATTTTTCAGTATACATTCTTGTATAGGAGAAAATGATATATAAATTTATATATCAAAACAATGTTAGGAAAATTAATGACAAAGTGGAAAAACTTTCATGTGCACAAAGGAGAAGGAACACTGAAATTTTAAACTTTTAAATTAAATTTTTTTTTTTTTTTTTTTTTTTTTTTTTTTAGGTATATAGTCTAGTCAATTTTATTTAGTTTCTTTATATTTTTATCACTTGTACATATTACATATTTATGATGAGGGTGCTGGAAAGTTGATTTGACCAAGAATGGGTAAAAAAAAAAAAAAATTCTCCTGTTTGTTCAATTGGTCTGATTTTGAGAAGTGGTTAGGGTAGTTGTGATAAATATGGCGACAAAGATGAGGACAATAGTCCGAATAATGTAAATAGTGTAGTTAATATCAATTAGCTAAGTGACAAACTTTTACTCCTATTAATCATATATATATATATATATATATATATATATATATATATATATATATATATATATATATATATATATATATATATATATATGAAGTGAACATTGAAGTCAACACTCAGAGGCGACAGGCTGTTTCATGCTAGAAGCAACTGTCAGGCCAACGGTTGTGTCTAGCATGAAACAGCCTGTCGCCTCTGAGTGTTGACTTCAATGTTCACTTTTATATTTACATATGCTTTATCTCTGATATTGAGCACTTTATCCCATAAATATAACACCTTAAAACAATATTTCTTCACATATAAATATATATTAAAAATAATTATTTCATATTGTGTTGCTTGGTCATAATAAACTTCTATGTATGGGAGACCATAATGATAATTAGCTTTATATTCTCTGACACTTGAAAGAAAAGAAAAAAAACAATCATTGTATGTGGTTTCCTTGTCTTTTTTTTTGTTCAAAAACGTTTTAGCTGTGTAGCTTTTGGCCTTCCTCATATCTGTTGTAGAAGGTCACACAGCTGAAATGTTGTGAAAAGAACAAAGATGAACAGATTAACTTGAAGAAAACCATATGTAACAAATAAAATATTTTAACAAAATTCAGACAAGATATTTTAGGTTTTTTTTTGGTTTTTAAAATAGCTGTGAAAATTTGGACAACCCATTCGTACATGGTATAAGCCTCATCAGTTTTGCTGATAAAAAGAATTTTATTTATATACATTACTGTGTGAGTGCAGAAAATCAGTAAAATTAATTATGAAAATTATTTTAAGTTAATATTTGAATTATGAAAAAGAGAAAAGGTTAATTCTTAAACGTATATTGATGTTTATTCATAAAATCTGCAGAACATTTATCTCTTGAAATTTGTGAAGCACAATGTTTATATACATTTATGCAGTGATCAAATTAAAGGATTATATCAACCATCCAGAAGGTTAAACTTTTCTTGCTTTTAATAGATATCCAGGGAAGATTATCAGTTGCTATATTTTAACCGGGGAGGGGGGAAAGAGGAGGAGGAGGAGGAGGAGGAATCACATTCCAAAATTGGGTAAAAAAAAAAAAAAAAAAAAAAAAAAAAAGAAGAGAGTAAAAGGTTAGTTTTTTAATTAGCTGAGCAAAGTTAAACTGAAAATTTATGTCTTTTGAATTTATACCCTATAAAATATGATCCTTTACTTTGAGATTAGGCTAACAACAAAAAAAAACAAAAAAAAAACAAACAAACCATTATATTCCTTTTACTCTCCAACAGTGGTTCTTAACCAGAGGTGCGATATTGGCTCCTCGGTGGTGCAAGGATACTGAACCATTAGGGTTGGTTTATTAAGGAAATTCTAATGTAGTGTTTGGCAATCTGACATAAAAGTTTGCATTGTAGAAATTTTACCAATTGTTACCACCATAATAGAGTCATTTTATTTTTTGCTAGTATGAAAATAATCTGAGTTTTTGTTTTCATTGTCGGGAGAATAAAGATTAAAGAAACACAATGGTTTTTTTTTTTTTTTTTTTTTTTTTTACACAAGATCAATATTGTTTTTCATCAGTTCTGGAAGTAGGTGTGAGTACTGGTTGGTGGTTCGAAAGGAATGCAAGAACTAGTTGGTGGCTTGAAAGGGGTGTGAACAAGGAAAAAGTTTAAGAATCACTGCTCTGCAACAACTTTAATAAATCTGTAGAACAGATATCCAACTCTTTTTTTATAGCTCTTTATGCAATAAGAGTTTAGTATACATTTAGTATACACTTTGAAAAAATTTTGATCACCTGCTTAATATAAGTTAAAGATTTTTTATATGGTTAAGTTTCTGGATAAATATTAAGACTTTGAGCAAGTCTTTCGTCACCTATTTTTATAATTCTTTGTCTATAATTGCCAGTCATATACACGTATGACATATGCTCCTGGTTTTTATACTGGTAATGCCTACATAATATTAAGCAAATCAATAGTCTGTAATAACTTAGAAAACGAACAAACACAGTTTCACCTTTCATTTCTATATCATTTTCTACTTCCCAAATAAAGTAATTAAAATTAAAAAAAGAAAAGAAATAGAAAATAAAACAGCTAGTATGTAGAATATTAATAAAAAGTAATTCAATATGTTATAGAAATTTATGAACTTAAATTTTCTCTTTTTGTTCATTTTAATCTATTTATATTGATTAAATAGACACACACACACACACACACACACACAAAAGAAAACATGCACAACTATTTGACTCATTGATTTTGTATGAGAATGAAATTCTAATTTGAGCTTTACAAAAAATGTACACAAAAGAAATCAATTTTGAATAAACCAACAAAAACGAGGGGGGGGGGTAATAATAACAATAATAATGAGTTTTTTCTTTTATGATTTTTTAATGGCCATTTGGTAATTTTAACACGAGGCCAACTTATAGTTGGATTACCCAAATCTCCAATTTCCATTCTTATGAGCTGTACAAGGATATAGGATACAATTGTTTTATTCTTTACTTCTTGTCCGAGTTGAAATTATGGAAATTATAACTCAGAATCATTCCACTTCAAAAATTTCTGCTACTGCTAAATCTCATGCCATGATGGCATTCAGCCCAGAAGAGCCACATTGTCCCTCCAACTCTCATGGTCTTGGTAGAGTGTTGAACATCCTCCAGTGCCAAATTTATCTGTTGGATGTCCTAGCAGACAATGTCCTTCCAGCAGTTTGCAGATGGTGGATTGAACTGGTGGATGACTTTCGTAGGGTGGTTATAAGATTGTGACAGAACATGACTAAATTAGCAAACACAGTGTTCAGTGATGGTGTAAAGGAAGTTTTTTTTTTTTTATATTACTTTAGTTTGGAATTAATTTATGCATTATATATTTTAAATAAAAGGAGGTTATGAATTTTCTTTTAATTTTTTTAGCATTTTTATAGTCATCTATGTTGGCTTGGGTAATTCTTTCAAGAACAAAGATGCGGATTTATATTTTGATAAGATTCAATTCCTTTCCCAAGCTGATAGAATTGAGTGTTTGAGAAAGGCACGAATCCATTTCTTCCCTGCTCAACAGACTAGGCTCGCAATTCTTTGCAAAATGCAAAGAATCGTCTTAGGCACCTTGTCTCCAGTCACTTTCTCACTGTCATTGGCTTCCCTCCATCTTTTCTACAAATATTTTCATGGCAACTACTCTGACAAGCTTTTTACCCCGTTACCCCGACAGGAATTTAAATGTGCTATTAGACTGCTATCTAGGTCTCACCGTTTTATTGTTGAATTAGACAGATGCAACCACCACTTCTACTACAACAGTTTCTTTTCTCTCACTTCCCACCAGTGGAACAACTTCTTGATTTCTTGTTTTCTTGATAACTACAATCTTCCAAAATTTAAATGCAATATCAATTGCCATCTTCCGTTTTCTTGAACCCTATTTCTCTCTCTCTCTCTTTTTTTTTTTATCCTTTCCTTAATGCTCTCCATTCTCAGTTTTCACTTTCACTCTCTGTAACTCCTTATATTCTACTGGCATTGTCTCCTTGCTTGGGGTGAAATAAATTAAAAAAAAAAAAAAAAAAAAAAAAGGCAGAGTTGAAATTAGATTTACTTAATTTTAATTATATTTCTGTTGTATCATTAAAGTTCATAGGATGTAATTGAAGCCTTGTGAAGAAAATTGACCTTTTGCTTTCTTTAAATAAATTGGCTTTACAGCACCATTTATCGAAGAAAATAACAAATTCTAATTAATAATTAACTTAAATTAGCTTAACAAACATAACCTCTCATGAATTGGCTGAGAAAAATCAAAACTTTCATCATAAAATTAAACATTTTAGTAAGCTTTTGTGAGTCATTCTATTGAAATGAAGGACATTATCTGTACAACTATTTTAGACCAAACATTCATTTCAAAGAAAAAAAATAGTTGTTTAATTATTCACCATTACATTTGTTAAATTCGTTGAGATAGATGAAATGAAAAATAAAACTAAATTACAGCAGAATATAAACAACATTAAAATTCAGTTCATGAGTCTTGGCTACCTCAAGATTTTACAAGAATACAGAATTACTATTTACACTGTTTGGACTGTTGTCCTCATCTTCATTGTCATATTCACAATGTTTTGGTTGTTGCATACTCTGGCCTTCTTCAGGAACATATATCATTATTTAGTTGAAAGGGGTAAGATTGTTCAACATGCTATGCCTTTTCCCAAGGTCACATGGCCCAATGGATAAAAGCGTTGGTTGAAGTAATCCAGTGACTTGACCCGAAGAGTTGCGAGTTCAATACCTGACAACAGCAGGGGTGAACAAAAACTTGGGGATTTGAGTTATTAAAGGAAAATAATTGAGACCGAGATATACAGAAAAGGCATGGCATATGGAATTAGAACACTACCTGCTGTGGACGAAATAAAAGGTTTAGTTCAAAATTCTAATGTATATCACCTGAAGAAGGCCAGAGCATACAGCAGCTGAAACATTGTGAATATGAAGATGAGGATAAGAGTCTGAACAATGTAAATAGTGTAAATAGTTACAATACCTCATCTCAGTAAGAGAGACAAATACAGAATTACTATTTGTTGATCTTTTTAATCTTTCTTTAGAACAACAAGTTGAGGAATTCAAGCTTATTTCAAGAATCATAACAAGACAG
The DNA here is from genome assembly GCA_903632075.3 of Acanthosepion pharaonis. Classification (NCBI taxonomy): domain Eukaryota; kingdom Metazoa; phylum Mollusca; class Cephalopoda; order Sepiida; family Sepiidae; genus Acanthosepion; species Acanthosepion pharaonis. Next base: position 833,012 of record CAHIKZ030004991.1, on the reverse strand, counting down.
GAAAGTTTAAGCACACCCTCATCTTTGACACAATTTTTCAGACAAGTATTCTCATCTTTGTTGAGTTTCAAACCTTAGGAAAGACATGTCACTTTATAAATGCATCTGCCTGAACTTATTTCAGATCCAGTCAGAGTTTCCAGGATATCTGGTAGAATTTTTTTTTTTTTTTTACTGTTCAAATTTTTTTTTTTTTTAAAAACAAAAAAATTCCAACATTTTTTTTACCCTTAAATAGCTTTTTTCAGTTTTTTTTTGCTTGCATCAAACATCAACATTTCAAATTTAAGAGCAAAAATAAGAGTTATTTACAAATGGCAAAAATCTGTTGATCAATACAATTTGTATGGAGTGAAGAAAGCTGACATTTTAATTTGTCACGTAAAAATCTCATTTCAACAAAAGCTACAACATCTGCTAATGACAATATCTACTTTGACAACAGAAAAGGACTGGCTGTACAACGTTCGCAGACATCTGGTTGAAGTGCAGAGGCTGAGTGGGGGGGGGATTACTTTGAGACAATTGAAGGCTTTACTTAGATCACTCATTCGATGATTAATTTTTTTGATCAAGCATTACAACAAGGCGTGGAGGTGGGAGTGTTCATTTGTAGAATATTGGATTGGAGATTGCAAAGCCTTTAAGTCAACAATACTCAGTTTGGATGCTTGTTGTTGAGCTGGACTAAACACTGCTTGGTAAATACTAACCAGGAAGTGATGTTTAGCAAATTAATTTCACATGTTAATGAATTTGATCCTCACTGGGTGCCCCAAATGATGAAGATAAGCTTATAACCAACCTGTTAGGAAACAGTTGAGAAAATATCTGAAAACAAGCTATTGGCAAAATTATCCCAACAGAGAATTATCAAATAACAAAATGTGATTTAATTAAAAGCACATCAGATGGTTACATTTGAAAATATCAAAATGAAATCCAATTCATATTAATGAAAATAAATGGAATTTATCAAAAACTCTTCAGCTGCAGTTAATATTTTCTATTTTCTTCTATGTGCTGCATATCTTCAGAACATAGGTGATCATAGCTCTCCACAACTTTCTATCCCCTTGTGGTCCTCAAGTCTTTTTCTACCTTTATTAAAGGTTCCCATCTCTTCTGCCATCCATTCACACAATCTCATCAAGAAAGTGGCTTGCTGCTTTCCCCTATCTCTCTGGCCCTCACAATGTCCTGCGAGGGTTAAGTTTACCAAGCCTTCCTTTTTACGTGTCCAAGGAATTTCAGCTGCTTTCTATTACCATTTTCTTTAAGACTCCCTCACTTGTTCTGTCCATGAAATTCTCAGTATCCTTCTGTAGAGAGATTTCTTTTGCCTCTAGTTTTCTCCATTATCTGTCAGGAGATTGTCTAGTAGTTTTGAACTTGTTGTTTACCACAATTAGGGTTGTAGAGAGTTTGTAGTGAGTAGTTTTGGCCAGACAACTAGCTCAAATCTATTAGATCACATCAGTAATATAAGACATATGGAGAAAAAAAAAATCTCCCTCCCCCACAAAAAACATCTTAAAAATGAAAGAACTTCAAAAATAAATTCCAATTTTTAACATCTTTCTCATCATGCCTAAATTTGGTCAACGGGCCTAATAATATAAAATTATTATTAATCTTAGTATCAATGTTATTTTTATTGTACATTCATCTTTAGAATTTCTTTCACCAGCCTACTCGTGTATATATATATACACACACAGATATTATAAGAAGCATATATGGACAATCTTTCTTTACTCTAGATATAATTAAAATATTTTCAATGCATAGGTACATATAATTCACAATTTAAAAAAAAAACAAAAAAAAAAAAAAAAACAGATGTCTACTCAAAAAATCCATATGTATATATATATATATATATATATATATATATATATATATAAAAATAGTGGTACTTGCTTTAAAAACCTTGGGTATTTAAACATGTAGTAGAACAAACCAGTGTCCCAGGGAAAAATGAGGAACAAAAAAAGAAAGAAGAACCTGAAATTGAGGCGAAAACAATCGTCCAGAGTTCAAGCTCAGAGTCCAAAGAAAAAAAACTCCAAAATGAGTAAAAAGCAACTACATAAAGTGGTCAATACATGAAGTAGAGCAAACCTAATATTTAGGAAATAGTCACAAAATGGCAGACAACTGGAAACAAATATTTAAGACAATTTTGTGTTGAATTATTCAAAATGGAATTATTTGTGTGCATTTAAAAAAAAAAAAAAAAAAAAAAAAAACAAACAAAAAATAGCTAAAATGTTTTCAGGTTTTTGCTTGATTAAAGGAAATGATTACTTTCAATAAAAAAAAAAAAAAAAAAAATTGAAATATATATATATATATATATATATATATATATATATATATATATGTGAAGAGTAAATTGTTTGCTATTTTATATTTTTAAATTTGTGCATGCGCATTGTTTTTGATTTTGCTGACTGTACAGTATAGTAGGGCCAATTCACTTTGCTTCCAGAAATTTGGAAACAGTATGCTGTACTGCTTTCCATTCGCACCGGAACCTCCAATACTTACATTTCAGAGTGTTTCAGTGTCAATCTGAGAACAGTGCAGAGAATTTGGAAAGTGTTGGCCGAGTCTAATGGTAATTACAAAAGTATGGCAGCTTGGAAAACTCACTGTGATCGTTCTGAAATGGACATCTGAATTTGTTGATGAGGACCTCAGACTCAATGCAGAAGCCTACATCAAGTGCCTTGAGCAGGTAGTGCTGCCCTGCATCAAGAGGGTAGCTGGTATAAGACCCTATGTCTGGCAATAGGACTCTGCACCATGCCACACAAGCTAGGAGAACCCAGTCATGGCTGTCAGACAATTTCTGCGACCACATCAGCCCCTTACATCTGGCCACAACCCCCTTGATTATTATGTGTGGGGCACATTTGAGTGAGAGACCAAGAAAACTCCATGTAACACCAAAGATGAACTAAAGGCAAAGATTATGGCAGCATTCTCCAACTTAAACAAGGAAACCGTCCAAAAGAGTTGCAGGAGATTCCGAAATTGTCTGGTTGCTGTGGTTGAAGCCAATGGCAATTTTATTGAATAAATTTACTCTAGTATTTCAGGATATTTTTGTGTAATGTTGGTAAATATATCTGTTAAAATGAGACGTCAGTGTTATTTTCCTTTTTTCTTAATTTAGATGGCAATTCATCCATCACACCCTGTGTATGTATATATAAATAATGTGCGTGTTTTTATAGTCTGTGCCTGATGATTGCCATGTGCATAAAACTTCAAGTAGCATTGGGTAATTAGGAACAGATATATAAATTTTTAACATTTTTTTTTTTTTTTTTTTTACATTGAGCAGTTTTATTACTACTGATACTAACTGTGTACTATATATATATATATATATATATATATAATGATATGGATCATAGAAGACTGAATATTAAACAAAAAAAAAAAACTTAACCACATAGAAGACATTTCATTTGTCAGACAGAGACAATCACATTTGTCTCTTAAAAAAAATTTGTCTTAATTTTCATATGTAAAAATCAAAGTCATTATCTATTATGTGAGAATAGATATGAATAAGTAAAAGTCTTTATTGTCTGAAGTGTCAGTTTTTTCCATATTTTGTTTAGACTTAGATCTTGATATTTGCTTAAGATAAAAATGAAAAATTTTAAAAAGATAAAAAAGAAAAGAAAAAGTAGTATGAAACTCCTAAAACCAATGGATGCAACCTACTCCTGATGAAGGTTAAAGAACACATTTTGAAAAATGTTATGACCAAAATAGCAAAACTGAACAATATTTAGGAAATAGTCACAAAATGGCAGACAACTGGAAACAAATATTTAAGACAGTTTTGTGTTGAATTATTCAAAATGGAATGATTTGTGTGCATTTAAAAAAAAAAAAAAAAAAAAAAAATAGCTAAAATGTTTTCGGGTTTTTGCTTGATTAAAAAGGAAATGATTATTTTCAATAATAATAAAAAAAAAATTTAATTAAACCAAAACTAAAATTAAAATATTGGGTTGTTAATATAAAAATAAATGAAAAACAAAAATGATTAAATTTTCTTTTTGAGCAACAGCAACTTTGTTAATTTGAGGAAAGGTTGCTGTCTAATTTCTCTTAATTTTGGCTTGTGTTAAAAGATAACCATAAAATGGCTGCTGCCATTGATAGATGTTGCATTATCTTTAGTTCAAATTCACAGCTACAAGTGATTGAGATCTGAGAGACTCAGATCACACTGGGCAGGTTTATCATCTATAATAAAGAAAATTTCCTAAAATTCATGAGGGGAGGAGGGCATAAAAATATAACTTAATTACTTGAAAAGATAATTATTTAAATAGCATATTCAAATTATTTAGCAAAATAAGAATAAAAAAAAAATAAAAAACTTCCTTCAAATTTAAAAAAATAAAAATGGTAAAATTCAGATTATTTTTCTTTGTATATTTTTGTACATTATATTTGCATTTTTGTAAGCAGAGGAATGGTTGCCGAGCCTAAATATAATCAGTCTTGGATTTATATGGCCAATTCTGTATTTTTCTTTCCATACCCATTTTTATTTTAGTCATTGTGTACATTAATTTACCATATATACTCACGTATCATGTGACTTTTGGAGATTTCATTTTGAAGTTAATTTTAAGGGGGTCACATCATACATGAGATATAAAATTAGTGTATGTACTGCTGCTCCTGGCTATGCTGTTAACCAAACTACACATCCATTAGTCAAAAAAGTATAATTCGTATTTAAAATATGATTTTGATAAAACTGATATTTTACTTAACTGTATCCAGTAATAATGCATGAAAGATTCACATATTAGTATCATATTAGAAATTACAAACATAGTGAATATGCATCTTTTCCATTATTTACATTTATAAGATGATTAGCTGTTTCTCACTTGGTTTGGTTGTTTTTTTTGGCACATCAACCTTAATGGGTCATTTAATGCTGACAACTTTTTTTTTTTTTTCCTGGTAATATTTTTGTTTTGTCAAAAATCCATTTCAGTTAATATTTTTTTTCTTTTTTCAAAAATGTATAGCTGGTAATATTATTTTTTTCAAAAATGTGCAGCTGGCAACATTATTTTTTCAAAAACGTATTATCAGAGGCCTTGCTGTTGGACGTAGTTTATCATCTTACCCAGGACGTGTTTATAGCTGTACATGTTTACACAAAGAGTATAGTGTTACTAATGATGCTTTTATTATTCTCTTTTACTTTTTAACTTATTTAACTAGAAGATGGGATAAAGAGAGAGAAAAAGTGGTTAGTCCATGGTAATTTGGTCTCTCAAAAAAAGAACTTATGAGAGAAAATCATTTTTTATAAGTGAAAATTTGGGGGAGTCGAGGGGGGGGAGGGTCATGATTTACACAAGTATATGTTTTGTCCTTGTCTGAACTCTGAAGAGTGAGGAGCAAGAACTGGCTATCCCATATTTGATTTAACACTTTATGGTGTGTAACATTTTTTTTTTTTGCTTATCCTTGCTGTTCTTTGCTTTAATATCTCTGAATATATATTTATATATACTTTGTACCCCTCCATATATTATTTGTATATTGCTTGTTGATATTAGTTTGGCAAAAGGCCACAATAAAGGAGTACTCAATAAAAATCAGGCTGACTAGTAATGGTCTGGGAGATGTGTTTGCTACCTCTTGTTCAATGGCAAATCTCCATTAATGTTATATTTTCCTACCAAAATATTACATTTTTCAGCTCCAGACACCAAAAGTTATCCCCCACCAAAATGTGTACAATATCAGTCTAGCCATTTTGAAATACCACTATGACACTTTGTAGTGTGGCTTTAGTATAAGTAATGGCAATAGCTTTTTACTCTTCTTTTTATACTGACACAATTTCAGTTCACATTCTACATTTCATAATTATGCCAGTAATTATTAATCATCAGGTTCCTACAAGCTATCATCTCTTGGTATTTCATGGAAATGGGTTCAGTCTTTTAAACAAAATTACCTATTTACTTTGTCCATTTTTGTATCTTAACTTCAACCTCATGTGACAATGAAAAAAAAATTATGATTTATTCTCTAGAATTAGTTAATGTAGCTAAAGAGAAAAGCTTAGAACCCAGCTCTATAATGTACATAGAAGCATTATTAACCAATTTTTATCTAACATGAAAAGAACTGATCCATCTTACTTTAATAACAGACAATGATATATTAAATTTACTTTTTAAAACCTAAATCTATTATGTTAAATTATGATACCATTTGTCTATGCATTGAATATTGCTGCTATATCTGGTCTGGTGCTTCTGCTATGTATTTAGAAGTTCTAGATAAAATACAAAGAAGAATCTGCAATATTATTGATCCTGAACTAGCATCTCGGTTCCAATCATATTACCATTACAATAGCATAGCTTCTGTGCTTTTTTTATAAAAAAAGTACCTAGACTTTATGAATTTAAGTGCAGTACTAGATTGGCAGCAAGGTCTCATCATTTTGCAGTTCAAGTTGATGGGATGGAACCTTAAATTCTATGCTAACAGTTTCTTCTATCGCACTTCTTGTTTATGGAACTCTCTTCTGGATTCTTGCTTTCCAGTCAATTTTAATCTACAAAAATTTAAATGCAATGTCAATCGTTATCTTCTGTCTTAATTCCTGTTCTTTTATTGTTCTGGCTCTTTTTCTCATATTCTCTCACACTCAGTAACCCCCCCCCCTCCTGCATATTATTGCCTTGCTTGAGGAGAAATTAAATTGAGATTAAAAAAAAATATCTTTAGAAAAACAATAAGATTTCATTTTGAGCATGTTTCACAAAAATTATTACATTTATAGATTAATTTTTTTAATGAATAAAAAGAATATGTGAGAAGATTTTTTTTGATTTTTTTCTATTTGATTAGAATAAATGGTTTTGATTAAATGCAAATTGTCGAAACTAGTGTATAAGGTCTGTTTTTAAGGTCAATGGTAAGCATGGCTTCCAATCAAGCATGAAGTAAGTGCCAAATGAATTTATTTCAAACAATTGGGCTTTACATCATCAGTCCCATAACTGGGTGTGGTCATAATGTCGCTGCACAGCTGACCAACTCCCTTCATATATCTTGGCTATGTACCATTGTCTGAATGTCTTTGTATGATCTTCTAATCCACTCAGACATTGAGATGTTGTTCGTGATGCAGTCTACATAGGAGATTCCTCAGATTACTCTGTAGCATCTGATTTCTAATGCTTTTTATTGTAATTCTGCTGTTAGTGTCCAAGATTCACAGGTATTAAGATTGAGAAGGCAAATGTGCACAATAGTCTGATCTTTGATTTCAGGCAGATGTTCCTGTTTTCAAGATGGTTCTTAGTTTTACAACAGCAGACAGTGTTTATGCCGCTCTTGGAATGATTTATATTCTAGAGTCCTCTTTGTTGATAATGAAGTCATGATATATGAATTTACAGAATACAGAAAAAATCTGAACCATCATGTCCTCATGAATAAGGCAAGCCTTTTAAAGTCAGGTTTTATGGAATCAAGTTCTGTATGAATTGCTGAGAATATATTTGAAAAAAAAAAAAAAAAAAAAAAAAAAAATTTAATGTCAACTTTATTCAACTAAAACAGTAATTTGTATAAAATCAAGCTCCAAATCAATGTTATATTAACTATATTTGTCTCAGTCAGATAAAGAAAATGGTGTTATATCTAACAATAAATTCTAGATTAAAAAGGAATAAAAATAATTTGGAGCCTTTGTTTCTTTTTAAATACTGAAATAGTGATCTTTGAATGTAGAGACTGAATGTTTCCAACCTGTCTTTGAACAATCTCCTCACCAGTTGTAACCATTTAGTCTCCTACTTTTCTTTGGTATAACTGGTAGCTAATAACATAAAAGCAAAATGTTAGTAGCTTTGCAGGCATCTGAGAGAGCAAGTGTAAATATAAGTGTGGATACTGATGTCCACACACACACACACATGTGCAGCTTATACTTCATATCATAAAGAAACAAAAGAATTAAATAGCAATGTTAATGTAATTGATAATGAAATCACTTTGCTGAGAGGACTTAATGAAATATTAACTTACTATCAATTCCTTGAATAATAAGATCCTTATATTCGAGTTGTCAGATGGAAGACACTTGCCAGTACTTTTGACAATTTCAAATTGTCATCTTCAGGGCACAATTTTCCCATACATAGGCAAAAACTGAGATGAAATATGTGTAAACCAAAAGATGCTTTTTTTAAGTTATGCTATTTATTGACAGATGAATATACATTTTGGAGCATGCGATGCCGTGACGCTAGAGTTCTTTTTCAAACCAATCAAGTGAGAATTTTGTTTGAATTTTGAAACGTTATAAATCCACAAAATTCTTGTTATATGTATTTATCTGTTAAAGTGAAATGGACTTAGTATAATCCAATTAGTAGAATAAAAATATATATATATATATATCACAAATAAGAATATTACTTTAGTTCAAAGAATCCTTTTAAATCCAAATGTGTTACATAGATTTTTTTTTTTCACTTTGTCGTTCAAATCCACACACACACACATATATATATATATGATAGAAAATATTGTTTCAAGGCCTGCTATATTTATTGGTTAAAGTGCTCAATATCAAGAATAGAGTGCATGTCAATAGAAAAGTGATGGACACTGGGGGATGACAGCCTGTTTCATGCTTGAACGCGATCTTCAGCCCTGATTGTCACTGCTTGGCGTTGATCTCAGTGTCCATTTGTGTGTGTGTGTGTGTATATATATATATATATATATATATATATAAAAAATAGAGAATAACAGAACAGGAATTAAGACAGAAGATGATGATTAACATATTGCATTTAAATTTTTGAAGATGAAAGTTGACTGTAAGACAAGATGGAAGAGAGTTCAACAAGCAAGAAGTATAAAAGAAAAAAAAAACAAACTGTTAGTATATAACTTATGATTACATCTAGACATTTCAACATTAATATGATGAGACCTTACTGTCAGTCTAGTATTGCGCTTAAATTAATAAAGTCTAGGTACCAGAGAGGAATGCTCACCAGAACAATTACCATGAAAATATTTATAGAAAAGGCACAGGGTAGCTATATTATGGCTGTGGGGGAAAATGACTGTAGCTGAGATACTAAGTCAAGACTGATAAGATTGCATATTCTTTGGATTTTATCAAGACTCTAAATTCATAGCAGAAGCACAAGACCAGATGTAGCAGGAATATTCAATAAATGGATGAATGGTAGACTTATAAAATGTATAAGACAGATTCTGGTGATTCTTTCTTATCAGCATACCTACTAATTGATTTGATATAATTTTTCTACTTCAAGTTTAACAGAAAACATTAGCTAGAGAAGTCACAATGAGTCACTCTCCTTGAGATTGGTATCAGCCATGTTAATAGAAGGCAAAAAAGGTTCTTTCAGTTGACAATTTATAAAAAGTTGAAGAGGTACTGTAATGGTTATGAGCTCAGAAAATGGACCTGGCAGACATTGATTTAGGGATCATCATATATATATATATATATATATATATATATATATATATATATATATAAAAAAAATATGGCTTTATTTTTTTTTCTCTCAATGAAATGATATAAGAAAGGAAAGAATTATGTTGAGTATTGCAAATTAAGACAATCTTTGAATCTAAATTTCAAAATGTTAAAGTTTAAAAAACAAACACATTAACCATAAAATAATCCAAGAGGTGACATGTAAAATTTTATAAAAAAAAAAAGAAAAGACATTGCTTGGTATTTTACTTTTTAAGGGATGGATTTTTCTGTCAGTAAAGCTCTCTCTCTCTCTCTCTCTATATATATATATATATATATATATATATATATATATATATTGATTGATTTGTTTTTACAGCTTATCAACCATTTGCAGGTTATTTAAAGCCAGAAAATGTTTTTAGATTGAGATTTTTTGTGATAATAATGATTTAGTAATACAAGTCTTAATATTTAACCCATAGCTGGAGGGAGAAGAGGTGGAGTCATAACTTTCTCAAGAGTATTTTTGACTAAGTGGATATAACGAACGGAATTGGAACACAGCTTTCCAATTTGCAATTCTGAGTCATTATCCATTACATCACTATCACAAGCTTACAGTGCCTAATATTCCTAATCAGTCACCCATCTAGGTACTGACCAGGTTCAACATTGCTTAACTTTATTGATCATATAGGGACCAGTGTTTCAGCATGATGTAGGCATAAGTCCATTATATCACTTGCACATCCAAGCTTACAGTACCTGATATTCCTAACTAGTCACCCACCTAGGTATTGACCAGGCTTGATGTTGCTTACCTTCAGTGATCGTATTAATAATTAATATAATGAAGGGAATAAATTCTCTGAGTAAAATGACTAAATCTAATTTGCTTCGATGATTCTCTTAGCAGATTTAATTAAACATGTTGAAGGTTAGGAAATAATCATAATTTGATAAACAGTTATAAGTTTCCAGGTTAAATATTTCGGATCAATTCATATAACAGATTTTTTATAAGAGATTGAATGAAGAAAAAACTGTCTTATTCAGTTGAAACACAAATTTTCATTGTAATTCTTAATGTGTTTTGCTTATATGACACACTAGATCAGCATTTCTCAACCTTTTTACCCTTGCATAACCTTTAAAATAAATTTCATGTCTTGAACATTTATATTTCCCATTTTATTTTCATCATAGTTCACATGATAAATATAGTATATATTTTTGAATAACTGGTTTAAGGAAAAAGTAATACTTCTTTGTCAAATTTTTTGGTAATTTGAAATAAAATTCATACTGTTCATTTATAATACTTCATTAGAGAATTTTCATTCACACAAAAAAATTCTAAACTCAAACATAAAAAATAAACATAGGTAACGAATATCATAAAATACCTATAATATAAATGTATACAGAACAAAAACAGATAATTTCTGCATCAGTTTTTTTAATTTTTTTTATCGTTTACTGGCAATGTTGAAAAGACATCAGGTAAATCAAGGCAAAATGTCCTGTGAACCAATAAATGGGCTAAGAAAATGCTACTTTCAAAGCCATTTGACAAAGTGAAATATGCTTCTTTGTGAAGTTTGTACCCGTCTTTTGCTGCACAAATACTTAATTCAAGGTCAAACTTTAGATAAGCACACGGATTTCATTCTCAATTGAGAGAAGACAAGGTTTGTCTTTGCACTTCATACTTGTTAAATAAGAAAAGGCTTAGATAGGATGATGCCTATATTACAATATTACAATAACCAAGAATATATTGTGTGTGTTTAGTAATATTATGTATATGAGGTTAAATAAAAAAAGTCAATAGTGCATTAACTTATCTCACCTGTTTTCGGGGAACCCTGGTTGAGAAATGCTACTCTAGATAAATGCACTGACCTTTTAGTTGAGTCCTACCTGCAAAATGTATCCTAATTTGATCAACTCCATAATACATTTTGTTTGCTGAAAAATGGTCTTGGAAACAATCAAGAATAAAATCATTGCAACAGAAATAATAATGGCTGAAAATTCTTTAATCGAAATTCTTTGGACCAGAAATGCTTTGGTTTTCAGATTTTTTTTGATTTTGGAATACAGGCTATTTAATTTGTATATAGCAAATAAAATGGGACAGTTTGGGAATAGAATCCAAACAAACAATATCCCTTTACATTTCATAACAGCTTTTTATATTTTATATATATCTCTGAAGTTTTATATAAATAACATATCCTGAAAGTAGTTTTATATAAAATTTAATAAATTTTGTATGCATACAGATAATGATGCTAGTTATGTAATGCTCACACAGATTTTTAAGTGGAGAAATTAAAATTTCACATAAAATAATGTTTTGTACTTTCTGTAAGTGTACAAAAAAAAAAAAAAATTGCTGCTTACAAAAAATATATAAATGCACGACTTTTTGACATCTTGCATGATATCTTTACTGAGCATAAAACACCTGGTAAGTAATCCACTAATGAAGGTGTTGCTGTGATGATTGCTAACAAAAAAAAAACACCAAAAAACTGATGTCAATGTAGGCTATGTAGCTGGGCTGGGAACCCCACCCAGGGCAGATGAGGGTCACTTACATCAGCAGCACATCACCTAAGAACCTTCCCGGAACTTTCTGAAATTTTTCATTTGTGGTAATCATGTCAGCACTTGAAAAACTTTTGGATTTTCAGATAAAGAATACTCGACCTGTACTAAAAATCTGAAAACACAAAAGAAGCCGAAAGACAAGTTATTCATCATCAAAAAGTGTATACATTTTGGAAAGTCAAAAGACATCACAAATTTCTACTTTGTTTTTTTTTTTTAATCAGCTAAAATTTTTTTTGGTTCTTTCACTCTTGACATTTGGTAACAAACATTTTTTATAGTTAACTAAAATGCAATCAGCAGTCTGGACTGTCAGAAATTCCATGGTTAAATACTGTCATTATTTAAGAAAATATTCAGACTAATATCTTCACTTTTGCTATTTTGATCATTATGGTTGAACTATATGAGTTTCAAATCGGTGATGTTGGAATAAGAGAGGTTGCTGGATTTTTTAAAATAATTTTCAGTAATGAAATATTTTGTCCTGGAATTCTCAAAGCTTAAATTAAGGGCGAAAGAAATTTTCTGAACATTAAAAAAAAAGAAAAAAAAAAAAAAAAGGGGGTGATTAGAAGAAGGATGCTGTGTGTGAATTTTCCTCCCCAAAATGATAATCACCCTGACACATCTATTTCAAATTCAAAAGGTACTTGAGTTTTCAATCTTTTTCAAATGCTTTTGAACTCTTTGTAAGCATTAAAATTTCCAGCCACTCAAAAGTGTTACAAAAACAAACCTTTTTTATTTACACTATTTATATTCAGATTATCACCCTCATCTTTGCTGTTGTGCCCTCCAGCTGTCCTCAGATCTGGGTAATCTACAGGGTTACCCAGATCATATACATCTGAGGAACTGAACCATTTATTTAATCAAGTGAGGTAAACTTTTCTTGTTCCACTGCTCATGTCTGAGAATATCGTCTAGTTCTTATTTAGCACTGAGTGCTGTAGTGAGGGGTCAGTCAGTTATTTGCCATGCATGATACATGCTTAGGCGATCATGTATCTTTTGATACATGACTGACGAGGCAGATACCCCCCCACCTGTAGTAGGTTGCCATTTCTTTCTGCAGCAGACCAATTGCCATCCAAGGCTACAGAACCTGGTCTGTCCTGCTAGTTACCCATAGTTGTAGGTAGTGAGGTGTGAGAAAATGAAATTGGACATGGATGACCATACATAAAGGGAAAAGGGTAGTCATCATCCCCTGTGAAATGAAGGGAAAATACTAGACAAAAAAAGAACACTGGAGAGTTAGGCATTATGAAAGAATCAGCATACATTCTAGGCTATGAGGACCTCCTTAGTAGGCCTAGCATAGAAATAAATGCAATATGGGGGCCACTAAAAAAAGAAAGAAAGAGCAATGACAGCAAGTCTTCAACTGCAACAGCATTCAAAACATGAGCGGCAGCAACAGTCAAAACATTACAGGTGGCAGTAGCAGCAGTTGCAAATCTTATCAGCTGGCAGGTTAGGTTTAAGGCTCCAAGTTCACTACAGAAAATTATCACAAGGAAGGTCAGCAGACAACTGCCAAAATGTGATAAAGATGTGGACAATAGTCTGAATATAAATAGTGTAAATAATGAGAAGTCCTCAAGAAATTCAGACAAATCTTTTTCATTTGGATCAGCAAGAATTTTTTTTAATATTTAATTACAATATGAAAGAACCTAGCTGCTGGAATATAGCTATTGAAACAATAAAAATCACTAATCAAACAATGACAACACTGATTAAATGATGAAAAAATATTCATCAAATGTCAGAAACACATAATGATGAAAGGAACTTTAGAAAAGAGATGTTTTGCTGAAAATATTGGTTATTATACAGAAATTTTAGAGAGATAAGAGAACTTTGATGACAAACTAAGTTTTCTCTGTAGGATGGGTATTTAGCTCACGTTCAAAAGTTTTAGTAATTTCAGGCAATCATAGATTAACGTGCTGGTGAGAGAAGGAAGTAACATTCATCACATTGAAGATCACTTTGTCCATTCTCATACCAGATTATGGATTAGATTATATGATGATTTCCTGCAATTGTTCAGTAATTTCTGGCTTAGGGTGCTATGAAAGTATTCTTATACATTAAGAATGCAGTGATTTTGAAAATATTTGGGATCCACAGTGTGCAGTTTATGGGCTAGTAAAATCTTAGTTGATCTCCTTTGTTAATTGTGAGCTGAAATCAGTTACACTTCCTAATTGCAGAATCACATAATATTAGACAAGAAAATTCAAATTGAAACTGAAAATTAAGGATTCATTCAATTTAGAGTGGTAAATGTTGGAGTAATGGGAAAAATATGGGGGTAGATGTTGGAAGTAGGGGTTAAATGTTGTGGGGGAGATATTGGAGGATGAGGGAATGTTTGGGGAAGGAGTAGATATCGGAGGGCTGGAGAAAAGGGGAAATGTTAGGAGAGGAGAAATGCTAGAAGGAAGGGGTAGATGTTGAAGGAAAAGGGAAATGTTGGGGGAAGGGGAATGCTGGAAGGAAGGGGTAGATGTTGGAGGAAAAGGGAAATGTTGGGGGAAGGGGAATGCTGGAAGGAAGGGGGTGGGGGAAGATGTTGGCGGAAAAAATATTGGGGGAAAATGCTGGAAGGAAGGGGTATTTGGGGAAGGGAATGCTGGAAGGAAGGGGGTAGATGTTGGCGGAAAAGGGAAATATTGGGAGAAGGGGAATGCTGGAAGGAAGGGGGTAGATGTTAGAGGAAAAGTCAGAGGAAGGGAGGAATGGATTGCTTTCTTGTGCTGTTGAGCTCCATCAATCTGAAGCAGCTGGTTATGAGGCACTAGTCATTCATCTGCCCATTCTCTGGTTTGGGGAAAGTCTCAAAGTAATCTTGTCCTGGGTATGATGATAAACTACATCCAACAGCAAAGCCTCTGATCAGGAGGTTTTGAGGAGTGTGGAACCACCTCTTAATTGCTGGTGTTCTCAGGTCCACCCTGACCTGGAGTGGTAGCACCTGTTAGGGTCCCAGCTACGGGCAAATAGTTAACCCCAAACTGGGGTCAAAATGTGTAAAAAATATTACCAGAAATACTTTTTGATAAAATATTACCAGCATTAAGAATCTTGTAGGCATTGAGGTTGATATGCCATAAAACCCACATTGAGGTTGATATGCCGTAAAACAAACCCCCACAAAAATCAAAGTAAGCTTAAAAATGGACAGAAATAAAAACTTTAGAAAATCAAAAAAGATGAAGAACTGGAAGTTATCCAAGAATACAGCACAAGGTACAACATTAAACAACATGAAAATGAAAGAAAATGATTAATTTGAAACCATTTAGTAGAAATAGATATTTTATTAAAAGCTCTTTGCTAATCTACTTAAATAGAAAGTCTGGTATGAAAAAGAATAATTAAGAAAACTGTTTAAAATAAACTTAGGCTCCAAAATCAATGGAAAGGGAAAAGCTTGAGATAAAAAAAAGTGGTCAATAGGGATCTGAGAATAGACAAACATAAAAATAATTAAGAAACAAAAATGGAGGTGGGCAAAATATATAAGAAGAAAGGATAATAGATGGAGCAAAAGGTTGCATGATTAAAGCCCAATAGATAAAAACTACAATAGGAAAGATGACGCATGACAGAGAATAAGAGTCACTGCCATAATGGAAGTATTTTAAAGGACCTTGTTCAGCAGTTTATATTGTTTAATTCTAGGGTCATCAGGGGACAGACAAAAGTGTTTAAATGGTCATCTGATATTGGTAACCTCTATCCTAAAGCCTACCCAAAACCAGCCTATCAAAGTACGACAAATGATTTTTGAAGGGTTTCTTTAAAAAATGTGTGTCTTATACAGCAGGAAATAGGGTATATAATTTACACGTGTACATTCAGTGTTCTTTCCCTTTTAATATTTAATCTTCCCAAATTGATATAACATTAAATCTTGGGCCAATACATCAGTCCATATGATGATCAGACCTTCAGCATGTCCCTCATGTGGACTTGTTTGCAAATCCTGTGTAGGATTGTTGTCTCATATGAAACAAACATAAAAACTGAACTGAAAGACTCATACGTTGAAAACAACAGGAGAGTCCATCATCATATATATTTATATTTGTTGAAAAATGTCTAGTTTATTTGTGTCTTCCCTATATTGGTACAGAGGGTGGGACTTTATCTAGATGAATTTCATGTATGAATAATAGCCGTTATTTTACGGCTAATGTTTGTGTAATATTTGTTACCCGTCCTGTTTTCTATTCCATTCCATTCGTAAGGAAGTCCTGCCCCCCCATCATGTTAATTCAGTGATTTATAAATATAAGTGTAGTTGTGAACTTGACTACATAGGGAGGACGTCTCAACATTTGGATTTGAGAATAAAACAACACTTACCCCCAAGGATTTTGAATCCGGATGTCTGGAAAAGCCAACTAATCAATATTTCTGGCTCTGCTATTGCAGGAATAATAGCAGGAATTGTGTTTGATTTTAGTGCGGACCGTTTTTCGATTTTATCAAGGTCTCACTCCTCATATCACCTCAAGGTTCTAGAGTCCTTGTATACAGATCCCATGGGCCTTCCCTTTGTAAACAGAGGGAATGCCTACCGAGTCTGAATGTTATTGGACTCTAGTTTTCTTGAAATTCATTCCCTACCCCTTCCATTCTTTATATTAATTTAATTTACATGCTTATATATTTTTTATATCCCAGAAAATAAACTTGTTAAGGCTGGGACAAAACCGGTTATTCTTATTTTTAAAATGCCATATAAATCTTGCTTATATATATATATATATATATATATATATATATATATATATATGTGTGTGTTTGTTTTCAGAGAAAAGAAAATAAATGCTTTTGAAAATATCAAATTATTAGGTATTTTAAAATTCTATTTTTTAAAAGTGTAAATAAATAGGCTTGCTTGTATTGGTAATTTTGATTGTAATTTTCCTTAATTTTTTCCTTATTTTAAGATAAACATTAATGATCAATTATCAAATGTTCAAAAGAGAAAATAATTGAATCTATTTCTGATAGCTCTTCAGTTAAGTCAGCAGACAATTGACTGATTGGTTTTCTATGGCTTATCAACCTTTTTGCAGGTTATTTAAAGCCAGAAAATATTTTACATTGAAAGAAGTCTTTTTTTTTTTGGGTGATAACGATTTAATGATACCAGTCTTACTAATTAACCCATAGCTGGGGTAAGAAGAGACAGATTCATATCTTTTCTAAGGGTATTAGCATGTAAGTGAATATAATGAACCTAACTGAAGTTGGAACTTAGCTCTCTTGATTAACAATTTTGAGCCATTTATCCATGATACCACCTGTATATACAAGCTTACATTACCTGGTATTCCCAAGTGGTTACCCATCTAGATACTGACCATTCTTAACTTTGGTTATCACATAGGAACTGGTGTTTCAATGTGATGCAGCCATAAGCCTCAGCAGGTCAAATTTGATGTAGTAGTTGATACAGAACAAATGCATCCTTTTTCAGATGATTGGATTGTGCTAATTTGAAGCAATTGGGTTGATACCCACCCACTCAAGGTGACAAAAAAAAAAAAAAAAAAAATGATCATAGGAATTGCAACACCTGCAACTAAACTTAAAGAGGTGAAGACATTATGCAGATGAAGGGCATTAACATAACCAAGGTGGAAACAGACCCTAGTTAAAAATACATTTGGAATCTGGTGTGTGTGTGTGTGTGTGTGTGTGTGTGTGTGTGTGTGTGTGTGTGTGTGTGTATGTGTATTGAGGGGGGGTAATGTTTTGCTCTTGAAAAATCAATAGGAAGAGATCAAGAAACAATGCCCATTTTGTTTCACTGCACAAAGAATAGATTTGGCAGTAAGGGACTATCTTAGCCAAACTTTTCCCCAGCATTGGTTTGGAAGAAGGGGCAGAATCAAATGGACACTATGTTCACCTGACCTAACACCAATGGATTTATTTTGTGGGGTGTTGTAAAGAACAAGGTTTAGGAGATAAATCCCCACACAATGGACGAATTAAAAGAGTACATCACAGAAGTACTTATTGAAATTGATGCAGATCGAGATTTGTGTCATGCTGTGTGTCATCATGTTCAGTAGTGGTTGGAGGAATGTTGCAGGAGGACATTTTGAGTACTTAAGAGATTAAATATAAATGTCATAAAATGTTTTTAAACAATGTGAATAGCAAGTGTAAGCCTACTTTTGGCTCACCAAATATAATTATTTATTTAAAAATTATAACAAACATGTTATAAAATCACTACAAAAATAGCCATTTTGTTTCAACACCTCCAGTGTCTTATCATTAGAGGTGATAAGACACTGGAGGTGTTGTTGAAACAAAATGGCTATCTTTATGTTATAATTTTTAAATAAATAATTATATCTGCTTTACTCTGTATTGAGCACTCTTAAGAATAGTAATTGTTGGTTATTGGAATTTACACCAATCCTATACTTGTATGTGTGTGTATATATATATATTTTATATATATATATATATAGACAAAAGCAGGAGAACTACTCACATGCATGCACACAAAACCCACACAACTCAGGAAGTTTGTGTATACATGTGTGTGTGTGCGTGTGTATACTGATTCCATGTAACTTGGGAAGTATGTGCATGCATGTATGTGTATGTACTGATTCCTTGTAATGGGACGGTGTGTGTGTGTGTGTGTGTGTGTGTGTGTGTACAGATGTGTTCACTGATTCCTCGTAGTGAGAGTGTGTATGTATAGAGAGGGGATATACACATATATACACGCATGCTGACAAAAGCTCGCGAAAATGGAAATAGATCTAAGAACACACAGGGGTCATTAAAAGATAAGCATGCCAATAACTACTACATCATTTCTCGAACCAAATCTTAATTGTTTTATAAGCCTACACACAGAACTTTTCAGTGCCAGTTCAAGATCACTAACAAAAAAAAAAGTGAATGTCTCATATCGAGAATATTTAACATCGAAAAACAAAGAAAAAAAATTAATTATTTTTAATAATATGTAAAAATCTCCACCCTTTGACTGATGACAGTCGTGAGAATGGAAACCTGTGTAGCAAAATTATGGAAAATAAAGCTTAATATTTTTTTAAAAATCCACATTACAACCAAAAACGTTTGCGGTTTCTCTCCCTTTTTATATATATATATATATATATATATATATATATATATATATATCAGAACAAGCTAAATCTTAATGGAGTAACAAGTTATCATTCAAACTAATTATAATATTTCAGGTTCTTGACATTTTAGGTTCAGGAATCTGAAAAAAGAAAAAAAACTATAAAATTTATATAGATGTTTTCCAAGCTTTAAGCTTAGTCTGGTGAGGAAGGTACAACCTTTATTGTTAATTGGTCTTGTAGTATCTCTTTCAAGGACAGCCATTGATGGGCAACAGAAAAATCTGCCTCTAAAATGCAGACACTTTTATATATTTCATTCCATTTATAGATAAACTCAACAGCCAAAACAGGAGCTAAAGATTCTAATTTATACAGTAGATCTATTATATTCATTAGCTTTCTTTTATTATTTTGTCAAATATGTAAAATGGTTTTCCTAACAATGAGTTATTTAATGTAATTAGTTCTCAAAGAACTGCACCATACTTATATCTACTTCACATTAATTACTTATCCTCTACAGATCACAGGTTAAAAATCTTTGAAATATTGCTCTCACATATGAAGATACTTAATTCTCTGCGACTAGCAGGTCAGTTTATGCAACAAGGGAGCTGATTAAATCAGCTTTCATCTGATATACCAATTTGCAGTGTCATCCCTATTTTTCTATACATTTTATTAGTAATATTTACTAAGCTTAACTTAATATGGCACAATGACATGTAGAACAGAGTAAAAATTTGTCCATGAAATAGCAGCTCACCAAATTAAGTTTATTCATTGAAAATAAATTATGCAATAAAATATTAAAAACTCAAAATATTTTGTCTTAAGCAGAAAAGACATAAGATACAAAAAAAAAAAAAAAAAAAAAAAATGAAGCCCAATTCAAATTCATTTTGATTCCTATCATTTATATGACGACTGATGTTTTCATCTTTGCTGTTATGTTTCGACTGTTGTTCCTTCCAGCCTTCTGTTGATCAGGATAAGATTCATTTAATTAATAGGATGCTATTTAAAAAAAAAAGTTATTCAAGTTTCATAAGTAATGATCAATTAATTTTGATTACATAATCTAAAAATATTAAACTTAATGTAATATTTTGTATGAATGAAATTTGTATACCTGGGAGAAATACAAAGGGTTTGAAATAATTTTACACAGAGATTGACTGGAATTGTTTATTAGAAATGTACAAGTTGTTTTTTTTTTTGTTAATTTTCATATTTTAAGCTTTTCATATCAAAGCTCCAATTTTCCTTGAACTATTAAACTGGACTATAAAGATAAGACAGAAAAATACCTTGTCTTCTAGATTTTACTGATAAGAGAAAGAATGAGAGAGACAACGTGAGAGAGAGAGAGAGAGACAACGAGAGAGAGAGAGAGACAACGAGAGAGAGACAACGAGAGAGAGAGAGAGAGAGAACGAGAGAGACAACGAGAGAGAGAACGAGAGAGAGACAACGAGAGAGAACGAGAGAGAGAGAGAGAGAACGAGAGAGAGAGAGAACGAGAGAGAGAGAGAGAGAGAGAGAACGAGAGAGAGAGAGAGAGAGAGAGAGAGAACGAGAGAGAGAGAGAGAGAACGAGAGAGACAACGGGAGAGAACGAGAGAGACAACGGGAGAGAACGAGAGAGACAACGGGAGAGAACGAGAGAGACAACGGGAGAGAACGAGAGAGACAACGGGAGAGAATGAGAGAGACAACGGGAGAGGGAAAGGGAGAGACAACGGGAGAGGGAAAGGGAGAGAGAGATTAAGCAAGTGAGACAACTGTCATGGTCCACAAGTAAAAGGCATTGGCTGATGATATTTGTATATTTAATTCCAGTTTTAAATGCAAAGGAGATAAATATAATAAAATATATATAAATATAAATATAATTTACAAACCAAATATAATTGATGAAGTCTGTAATTCTTTACAAATTAACAATAGCTGACATTTTCAACTAAAATGAGTTAAAAAAAACATTTTTGTAAATGCCATGTGCCTTTCAGCCCATGAACCTGACCTCTCACAATTGTTTCCAATTTGAGTGGCTGATTCAATTGAAGAGTTATCAGAAATAAGTTCAATTATTCTCTCAAACATTTTCATCAATAAATAATTAATGTTAGTTATCTTAAAATTAGGAAAAATCAAAGTCGCCAATACAAATAAATCTTTGATTATGTCACTTGAAAAAATAAAAACCTTACAAAATTTGATATTTAGTCTGCTTTTTGATATTCAGAAATATAACACTCAATAATGTAATATAAAATAGCATTTTCTTCAGGATTCTTAAAAATATGAAAAATTCTTTGTCTTAAAAAATCTACCTGCTTCACAAAATTGACTAATTTTTTTCATAATCAGTTTTATATTTTTTTTTTTACATCATTTTTGGTGTGTAATGATGTGCTCATAAGAAACAGTTTTATTCCTAAATGGTGATCTAATTTATACTTGTAAACACCTATGTCTAATTATGTGTGTACAAACTGAATTATAAGAACAAGGTTTCTTCTGGATTTTTAGTAAACCATTTTTAGTACTTAATAAGAAATTCATTAAAATACTAATCAAGGCAGCTGACTTATAGGTGAATTGCAGTGAAGTGAAAAAGTAAGGTGGGAGTGGAGTGTTAAAAATATCTACTGAAGGGTAGAAAATTTTATTTTCTTCTATATAACCATTCATTCTACCTTTGAATAAATTATCTTTGTTATTACTTGTCAACGCAACAAAATACCTCTAGTAGTAATAGTAGTAGTAGCAGTCAGGTGCTTGCTAGCTTGTCTATTTTGTGAGTAGCAGGAAGAGGAGGAGAAAAAAAAAAAAAAAGATGCAGAATGTGTTAACTGATGAATGAATGAATCAATTTGTAGATCTTGTCCTTGGCTTTTTGTGTAATCTTTTGCCATTTCTTTTTTTGCTATGAAATTGATCAAAATGCTGTTTTAACAAAGACTAATAAAATAACATAATCCATCAAATAAGACAATAATCTTCAGCAGGGATTTTGGAAGGACAGATCAACATAGTTAACTGTTAAATAAACAATATTCATTTCTTTATTTTATATATAGATATCCACAAAAAAGCATTATCAGTCTATGCTTGCTAAACCGTTATTCCCACACCTGTTAAAAATGATTTCTCTGATCTCTTCATATCTATCAATCTAACATACACTCCTCCCCACATTCCCTGGTCACCAAAATTGCTCATTCTTATATGTAAATAATTATACACACCACCCACTAACCTATCAAATTTTTTTGATACCATCATTGTCTAATAATCTATATATCAAAATTTATTCTATCTCACTACATCACTTTGATCTCTAACCTTTCTTACATTACAGTATATCAAGCAAGTAGTAATTAATCATCTTTTTCATTGATTAGCTAACAATGTCAATTGATAATTCAGCATTTACTGGTTTGGATAAAGGATAAAAACTTCTAAAACTAGATGGGAAATAAATAAATTTTTCTGTGTAGCAGAAAATGATAGTTTTTCATCAAAGTTGTTCAGAGTGAAGACAAAAATCAGTGTCACAGCCTTTTTCAATATTGACCTAAAAAAATACATGCGTAAGAATAGGATTGAGAGAAGGAAGGGTTTAATTTCTTTTCATATGAACAGAATCTACACTTTGAGCTTAATAAAAAAAAATATTTAAAAATATATTCAAGCAAGCTTTAGTCTTTCTTTATCACAATGTTCTATGTAAAAGTGGATCATAAAATTACTCAAAAGGTTACTGATGCCTTGAAAGCAACCAGTCAACATGGCTAACTATTGAGATATAACATGTACCTAATTTATGTCTATTGTTTGTAGCTATATGGCCTGGAGCTAGTGGAAAATATCCTCTACAAACTGAGCAAATAAATTATTACTATTATCTCTAACTAGTAGGAGGAGGATGTGGTGGGTCAGTACCTCCCCCACACAATAGTTTGTGCCTGTCAAAGTGAGGTTGGGCCAAGTGTCAGAGATAGGGGCTGGCTGGCATATGGTCGCTCATAAAAGCAGCAGCAATTGGGAATTAGTTATTTATTCACACCTCCTCCTACACAAATTGGCTCAATAAGATGGAAAAAAAAACAAAAAAAAAAACTTATCCTGTTTATCAGAATGTCTACAAATTTATACATATATATATATATATATATATATATATATATATATATATACACACACACATACATACATAGACAATATACCTTCTTACCATTATCTGATCACCAAGTAGATGTGGTGAACCATTATAACCATTTAACTATGTTCACAGTAATAATATGCAACCTGAACATTTATATTATAGGACTTGGGGGAAAAACAAGAAGGTATTTTAAAAGACTGTCTTCAATATAAATAAAATAAAGTTGAATAAATAAATGAAAGCCTCATTAAAAATATTTCAATTTAAACCAGAATGATTAACAATTGAAATCAGGAGTTTTGAAATTACACCTTGAAAATTTTCCACCTGTTGGTATGAAAGAATATTTAGAATTGCAAGTGTGAGAGGAACCATGTAAATTCTTTAAATTAAATATAAAAGGAAAAGATCATTTGTGTGCTTTGAAATAGACAACCTTTCTCAGGAAATCTATGTCTAATTTTAGGATGAATGAGTGGGTGTGGGTGCATTCAGGTTTGAGATGAATACCCCCCCTCTCCACCAAATTTATGTAATCATAGTGGGCCAACTTATAGGAGTTACATTTTCAGCAGAACAAATACAGTAAAAAAAAAAAAAAAAATAAATAAATAAATAAATAGAAAAAGAAAGCTTAAACACAGACAACATTAACAAATATACACACACAAAAACTAAAAGTACTAAACAATTCTTCACTCAGTCTATTTCCCCAAGACTTTTCCATTTAGTTTTTTTATATCCTGTGATCAGAAAGAACTTTTGTGTGTATGTATGTATATATATAGGTGGGGGGAAAACTATGACAAAGTGGGAAAAAAATTGTCAATTTTTTTTCTTAAATTTGTTCTTGATATATAAAAATTTATATACATCTCCCCCCCCACACACATGCACACACACATGTGTATGTTTGTGTGGTGCATTATAAATAAACTGATTCAATTACATTGACGTCCATTCTTTAAAATAATTAGTACATAAAATATCAATAATAATAGTCAACATTATTATTATCATCAAATTGAAATAATTTTGCATCAATTAACCTTAGCTACATCAAGTGTTTATGGTATGTAAACAACAGAGGAAAAAAAAAAAAAAAAAAAAATGAAGATTTCTCACCTGTCTCCAAATGGTAAATTCATCCAAAACTTTTGAAAATATTTCAAAGATTCTTAATCAGTTTGATGTAAGGTGGGGTGAGGAATAAATGGGACATTTTTTTCTTTTTCCAAAGTTGCAAAATAAATGGCAAGTTTTTGCTGAAATTTTGTTTCCAATTTGAGGATGAAACTTTTTTTGTTCATTCTTCTTTTTTTTCTTCTTTTCATTCACATAAGTGAGAAAGAGGAGATATTTCTTTTCATCTTTTCCAAGATAACAACTTCATCTCACCCAACTGTCATCATTTTTGAATGAAAAAGATTTTAAAGTCTAAATTTCATTTAAGGTTTGCATTTTAAAATAGAATATTAAAAAGAAAAAAAAATTCTATTTTCTGTTTGCAATTCTTAATTTTTTTTAAAGCAACCTTTATTTTACATTTTGTGTTATGTTCTAACTAACTTGAACAGCCTTTATTTTGCAGACATCATTATTATTTTGAATGTGAGTGACAACATTTGAACAAAGGAAGAAAAGGAATGTTTTCAGCTATAAACCCACATTTTTTTTTATATTAAATGTTTAGCATCCTCCCAATGCTCCCATTATGAAACATTTTAAATTCGTTTTTGAGTTGCCTTATGAACAATTTAAGAAAAAAAAATGACCACAAACATGAAAATAAGATTTATATTGAAAAGGTTTTTGTAAAGGTGTTTATTTTTATCCTCTCCCCACCAGTTAAAAAAAAAAGAAAAAGAAACAATTTTAAACCCTGTTTAACTCAAATAACAAAAAATATCACAGAATAAAAAAGAAATACATGAATTAAGATAAACTGTTAAAAAAAAAAAATATTGTATTTTACATACACATATATATATATATATATATATATATATATATATATATAATATTAATCTACATGCCTGATATTTTTGTTATTTTTTATTGAATAAAATGGCCTCACAGTATAAGTGAATATGTATTCAGAGAAGAAAAAATTAAAATATCTTGAATTTTTATTTTTGCCAATTTCATTGGAGGGGAGAAGAGATATTTGATTAAAATGGATTTTTTTTTTTTCGTCTGGTAACATCAAAAAAATAAATATTTTTGTGATTAAATATAGATGCAAATATTAAGGAACAGTTTAATGTTGGAAAACTGTTACTACCATTTTGAGAAAATGTAAGTTTTATTTCCTTTTAGTGTATCAGATTCTCAAAAATTCTTTTAATAAAATAATTTTAGGTACCTTATTTTAGAATTAAGAAAAAAATAATTTTCATAAAAAAAATTGGTAGACAAAAAATTAATATATGAATCCTTATGTCAAAAATATATTTTTTTAAATGTATAAGCTGAAGCATAAAGAAAAAATAAGATGATTAATTTATGATTTGAATTTAATTTACAAATAAAGTAAAAATATTACCTCAGATTTCTAGTTCAGGATGTCTTTTACCTAACAAATAGGACTAATGAATTTAACCATTTTTTCATCAATATTAGAAAGGTTTTATTTTCTGCTAAATTAAATTTTTAATGAATATTAACTATTGAAAGCAGGCAAGGGAAGTGGTGTGAGGAATAGATTTAGCTAGGTGATATTTTGTTTAAAATTATTAAAAAATAAAGACTTTCGAATTTTCTTAAATCAATGGGTTTCTTTTATATTATATTAGAGAAAAAAAAACTAATGAAGGACAAAGTAAAAAATTTTTTTTTTAATTTTTTAAAATTTTATTTTATATTAAAAATATTTTTAAAGAAATGGATTTTAGAATTGTTTTTTGTAATTTTTTTTTATTGCAAGGGTTGTGCTATAATTTTCTAAGCAATTAACATAAATATTGTTAAATAATGGAAACACTGGTGTAGGAGTTATATTGTGTATATAGACATTTACTTAGCTTTTTCTATATATATATATATATATATATATATATATATATATATATAAAAAAGAAGGGGATTAAGGGTTTTTGAAGAAATTCTGAAAATAAATTATCCAAAATCTTTCTTTATCCAAAATTAAAATAGAAATTAATCATTTCTCACAAGCACAAAAATATTTGAAATGATTGGCGTGATAAAATTAAAAAAAAAAAAAAAAAAAAAAAAGTCGGTGGATAGGTTATATAATGGGTGGGGGAGGTAAATCTAAAAAGATGAGGGTCGTGCTTTTTGGTGTGTAATGTGATTTTTGTAGTTGTTTTAGTGTTCATTTCAACAATTTTTAAAGGCGGGGGGGGGTGGAGGTGAATATTTTTCTTACTTTTACTTTTTACAACATTCATTTAATCTGTTACCGTTTTAAAACTTCTGAAATTAATTTTGTTTAATTATTATTCATGTTTTCCTTCTTAATTAGATTTTGTTTTTTTTTTTTTTTGGTTGGTGTTTTCCCTGTTGTTTCTTTTTCTTTGCTTTTCTTTTATCTTCCCCCGAAATTCGTTTGTCTTTGTCGCTGTTGTTTTCTTGTTTGTTCGATATTTTTTTTTTGTTTTCGTTAATTTTCTTATTGTTGAACTCTTTTTTTTTTTTTTTTTTACCTCAATTTTTAAGTAATTTCGTAGCCTTCTTGTTAGCCTCGTCGATACGGCTCTCGTTGGATTCGGCCTTTTGTTGATCCGATCAACCTGCCTGTTTTGGGAACCAATTTCGTTACCCATATCGATGGCCATATTCCTCAGGTTCCCAATCATGCTGCTAACTTCTTTCATGTTGTTTTCCATCTCGTCCTCACGGGCGTCATTCGTAATACGGGTCACGTATCCGGAACTGGGTCCCATTCCGTTTTGATCCCCGACTGTGACCCGGGGTCCGTTCGTGTTGGTGGGGCCGTCGTCATCTTTCTTCCAAGTGTTGGCATAATCCCCACTCTTCTCGAAAGACTTGCCTCTCTTCCAGGGCAATACACAAAGGCCACAGCATTTCTCCATCCCTTCCAGGTTCTTTTCCGCATCCCTCATGTCCTGGTTGATCTGGTCTAGGCCCTCTTCGATGCGGTCCAACTGTTCCCCTTGTTCATCCAACATGACCAGGGTTCGGATACCGGCTTCTTTGCTCTCTTCACACATGTTCAGCATCCTCCTGGTTGATTCCAGTGAATCATCCGTAGTCTGGTTGCATTGTTGCTGAATTTCTTCCAATTCAGTCTTGGGGACATCCATTTCTCCGTTAGCAGACATCTTTTTTACTGGATTTGGGGGGGGAAAGGCTCGTGCTTTTTTTGGATACTTTTTTGTGTTGACTTGATAATTGAATTCCTAACTCCAATTATTTTGTTGACTAAAAAGATGGCGAGATCAGAAGAAAAAAAAGGTGGAAAATAGTCTTTTTTTTTTTTAAAAAAAAAAAAACAAAACAAAAAAAACAAACCCTCTTTTTTTCTTCTTCTTTCCAATAAGACAGTCAATGGGGGGAAAAGGCTAGTGATTTTTTTTCTTAGTTAATTTTTTACTCCACACTGCAATAAATGCTTAGCTTATTTTTTCTTTCTTTATGATCCTTCCGTCTGTTTTGAAATTTTAGGAAGTATAACTTTTTTAGTCGTGGTTTCACGGTTGGGTGTCTTCAGTTGCTACCTTCCTCTTCCTCTCTGTGCTTTGGACAACTTTAATATTGTTTGCACCGATGTCTTAATAATATATCTGTTTCCAGTTGAAATTTACCGACCAGTCCTTCGTCAGGCTTCTTCTAAAAGAAGACACTGTCGTACTCGCTCTGCTGTTTAATAAATGACAACTGAACAGAAAATTCTGAGGTGGGCGGAGTCTGTGGATTGAGGAAGAGAGGCAAGGCCAGAAACAGGGAAGGTGAGCAATCCTTAGAGGGACGTCCTGATATAAACAGAGAGGGAAAGCATGCGTATACATGAGATAAGAGAGGGGTAAAGAGTGTATGTAGGAGATAGATTAAAAGAAAAGAAAAAAGAGTGAGTTATACAAAGAAGGTTATGTTTGTATGTGAGAGAGATAGAAAGAAAAAAAAGATTATTTGTGTATGTAAAAAAAAAAAATTAAATAGAAAAGGGGGGGGGAGAACGCCATCAAAGAAGGTGTTAGGGCAAGATTACGAGAATCTCACGTGAGTCAGTGAGACTCTCGTGAGATTTGACCGCTGTTGACTCCAGTTCACAAAAATTAATAAACTTAAAAAGAAAGAATGAATGAATGACTGAAAGAAAAAGTTCTTTTTATTTACACAATTAAAAATATTACAGGCAGAATGAGAGGGGTGGCGGGATTGTTGGTGTAGTCAAGCAGAGCTAATCTGTTCTTACTTTTTTGATAAAGATGGATTTTTATTAATTACCTCTTTTCTTTCAATTGGTTGGTTAATTGATTGGTTAATTAATTAATTAAAGAGAAGCAATCATAATGATTTGTTAATCATATCTATGTCTATACTCGGGCATCCATATACACACCTACAATCTGTGTGTGTGTGAAGAGTTGTATGTAAGTCTGTGTACGAAACAGCTGTAGATCTTCCTCCCTTCCTCTCTCTCTTTAACCCTTTCATCTTGTCATCCAGAGCTAGCATTTTTGGCTCCCACCCACCGAACTGAAGAGGAATGTCACTCCCTTTCTTAATTTCGTAAGTTGTCTGCAATTTATTTGATACTGTTTTTCGCTGCTCCACCCTCTTGTTACTTGACTATTTCTACCTTTTGTATGTTGGTTTAAAAAAAAAAAAAGCAAAGGGAAAAGAGCTAAAATGTCCTGATGGGGTCCATTGTCTTATCATCCAGGTATGAAAAAAAAATCCCACCAAAGAATCCATGTTTCTGGATTCATTCATTGATTTGTTTTTCTTTCTCAGGAAGAAGACGAGAGAAGAAAAAAAAAGAAGGTTTCTACAATATCTCTAAACATATTTGTTTGCAGTCATTCATTTTCTTTTTCTTTCTTTACTCTTTATTTTTCCAAAAATTTCTTCAACTTTCTTTTTCCTTGAGTTTTAAAAACATAAAAAAAATCATTCATTTGTTTGCTTTCTAAATTTCATTCATTCATAATTTGTCTTTTATTATTATCATCATTATTTTCATCACAAACATGAATTTGAAATATTTTTTTTTTTCCTTTTTAAATATAGCAATATTTTTTTTTATATTACAGCAGTTTTTAATTAATAACATAAAAATAATTTAAAATGTCACGAAATAAAAATTGAGACATTTAGATGACCAAATTCTTTCCTGAAATATTTATTTTCAACATCCAAAATGAAACTGATTGAACAAAAACTAGTCAACAGGTGTTTGCATTAATTAAATGTAAAATAAAAAGCTTTTTTCTTGTTTTTAAAAAACCTTTTAATTTTATTTTTAATTATGATCGTTTTAAAGTCTAGTTGATGTTAATGTAATTTAATAATCTACTATACAAATTAATTAAATAAACCCAATAGTAAATATTCAGATATAAAATATTTTAATTTCAAGCATAAATTATAATTAATTGTATCAAAGAGGAAATCAGGTGCGTATGCTTTCAATTTTTCTGACTTTTGAAAATGTCAGTTAGTTATGCATTCAACAAGTGGTTTCTTTTTGCATAGTTTAACGGCCACTACAGAGAATATGTTTCTTCAGTCTCTGCAATATTGGCAAAGAAAACTGGCCATCTTCCAGGTTCTGTATTGATCGCAAATGGTAATTCTTCATTCATACCTGTACTACACTTTCATACATAAAATTAAAAATCCACTTTATGCAGGACATTTCTGCATACAGTGTGTACAGTACACTAGTGTTGTACAGTATGACATAAAAATTGCCAATATTAAAAAAAAAAATAAAAAATCTCTAGCGGAGGAAAAATAATAATTTCTTGGTAGTCGTTGTCATTAGTTCCTGCAGTAAAAATATCCTTATTTCTTTCCCAAGAAGACTTTTTTTAAATCTAAATTATGAAATGCAAGTCTTACATAATTACATAAATTATTGCAGGTGAAAATTCTTTCTTGTGCGTCTCTCTTTGAGAAAGAATGACAGCATCTAATGAGCACTGCGTCGGTGCCAATACCATCTTTTATTGATCATAATATGCTTTACTTTTCTATCTATTTGTAATAATGTGTATAATAACCCCCTACCTTTTAGTTTTATCTTTTTTTTTTTTTTGTAGTCAACAGGTCACAATGAACATACTAGGATGTTTTCTTATAAATCATTTGCCAACGCTCTTCTCACCTTCCCCAAATAAACGAAGAAAGAGCAGCTCATTTTGCATGCATATGGCATCCTATGTTGTCTGATCATTTAAAGAAATCGGAAAAAAAAAATTTGAAAAGTCATCAAATAATTGTAACTCACATGATAAGCATCTGATGTATTTTTTTTCCTTTCTTTCTCAGGTCTTGTTCGTTTGCCTTTATCCTGCTGTTTATAAAATTAAAATAAAAAAAAAATTAAATAACAAACATTCATATTGTGTGTGTATGTTATAATTTTTAAACAAATAATAATTATATATATATTTTCATGAGCAGTAGTACTTTTTAATACATGTTTTGTTAAACTAACAAAGTACTTTTAATTTTTTTTTTTTTTTTTGTTATATTTTTCTTTTCTGGAAATGTAGAAAATTGTCTAAATGTTTGATTCCAATTGCTTTCGACTAAATCTATTTGCCATTTTCAAGGATTTTTTATTTTTTTTAATTGGTATCACTCCAAGCAATGTAGTAGAGCCACTAATAAGCAAGGGGTTACAGGGTGTTGAGGAATTAGGGACAGAAACATTAGTAATAAGTAGAAAGAGAAAAGAACAATCCATGAGGACAGTAGATAGTGATTGACATTTTTTACTAAAATAAATAGTAGTCTAAAAATTGGTGAAATTGTACTCTTAATTTCTAAATACAGCCCAGGATATTGTGGCTGTATTTATAATTTTTTATTATGGGTTGTTCTTTTTCTTTTTTTTTTTTTTTTCTAATGATTTTTCATTATTTTTAAACACTTGCATAAAAAAAAAGACTTAACAAAAATACATTGTTTAACAAAATACATGCATACATGAAGTTGCTGAAAAGTTCACAGCCCAACCAAGAAGCCTTTCCCCAACACAAATTATGCAGTTAGTTCATTTGATCAGAATCTTTTGGAAAGGGCTTCTAGATTGGCCAAGTATTTTCAACATCGTCTTTTAAAAACAAGGTGTTTATTTTATGAGAGTTTTCCCTTTTTTATATTTGAGTGACAAAAAAAACAAACAAACACACAAACAGCTAGATGATCTGTATAGATGTAGAAGGCTGAAAAAATGCATCGACTGAAATAGTCTGATAAAAAATAATAACTGTGAGGATACTAGTCAGAATATTGCATGTAATGACAGACAAAAATATCAGCATTCAATTGAAATAAAGCAATAACATGTATATGACATTTTCTTGGCAGAATATTTTAAATTAATTATATTTTTTCTTATAGATAAAAAGAATGTTTATTACTTTAACAATAAAAATAAATATACAATAATATGGAGATACAAGAATAAAAATATAAAAAAAAAAAACTACATAACACTTGGCACAGCAAAAACGGTTGAAATATAAAACAAAAACCTTATGTATATTATTTGTTCTCTTTTCACACACACAGATAAAAATACCAGCATTAGGGTAATGATCATCAGGCTAATTTCATACACCATCCTATAATATAAGCAAGTTAAATTCTCATTGAATGCTTTGCTGAGTTTAGCTTTGTAAATATGTTTGTCTCTCACATAAAAGAAACTATTAGTAAAATTGTCTATGATATTTATATGAGAAGAGTTGAGGGATTCTTGGCCCAATACTTTCCTTAAAATGTGACCAAACACACACACACACACACATATATATATATATATATATATATATATATATATATATATATATATATATTTAAACAGGTTTGGTTAAATAATTTAGACATGTCATGTTGATTAGTTTTCATTGTGATCCTTTGAAGTTTGCGGATTAATTTCTTGGTAGCCTTAGAAAATTGATTAAGAAAAATACCAAAATTTTCTTTCAAAGAGTTTTTATTTTCACAAGTATTTTACATGTTTAAATTATTTAACCAAACCTATTTGAATGAAAATATGCGGCCTAAATATACATTATATATATATATATATATGTGTGTGTGTGTGTGTGTGTGTATATATATATATATATATATATATATATAATATATATTTCTCTGAATGATCTGTATATCCAAGCTTTTTGGCTATTCTTTTAACCAGTATCAAGGATGGATTTTACTTTTGTTTTTATAATTTTTTTATTTTCCGGACATAAAATTATGTAGAAATTTTCAGAACATACAGAACAGTTGGACAATTTCTAAATAATTTCTGTCCAGAAAAGAAGAAAAATAAATTTTTAATGGACATCTTGATTAGGCTAATAACTTTTCAATACTCTGTTGTATGAAATATTAATACTTAAATCAACTTTGTTATAGATGTTAGCTTTGTCTGGCTCAAGGTGAAATGTGAATAAAGCTTGTAATAAAGATTGTACTGTATCAAACTTCCAAAGGTGAAAGAAAGTTTTGGATGACAGTCTCTTGGCCTGGTGTTGAATTAGGTCATTATCTCAGTCACAAAACAAATCATTTTATCTGTATCCAAATCCTACTTACTCCTGTTGGAAGAACCCCTCCCTGATTGACCATGCCTTCAGGGATGTAGCCATAATCAACACACTTGGCTAATTGCAGGTTGGTGAGGCTATTTAATCCATAATTGGAGGTTTTAAATTCAGAGTTATCCTTCTAGATTGGTTACCACTCAAGACTATAGGACCCAGTGTGTCCTGCTATTTTACCCATAGCTGGGGAGAGAAGAGGTGGATTCATACCTTTCCCAACAGTATTAACATGTAAGTGAATGTAACAAACTCAACTGGAATTTGAACTCTGCTTTCCAATTCCACAATGTGAGCCACTGTCTACTATCCCACTGTTTTTTTATCTTTATGCCTTAAATGGCACTTCAGCCCAGTGGCTGATTTACGCATCAAGAGTTGCATTTAGTACAGATGACAGGTATTTGAATGGAGCTGGTTAGAAGGTTTCATCAAATGTTGGTGTTGGATCTTGGATCACAAAGATATATATTAATCTAATGGAAAAATAACAAGCAAAATTATGGTGGGTTAAAAAGATGAATGAACTTTTGAAGTTTTAGATCAACAATGTGTCAGAACTTTTCAGATGAGGAATTATCATTTTTATACAAAGTTTTATTCAGTGTTTGAATATCATTTGGGAGCATCTAATTAAGAAAGAAAAAACATTAGACTTGGCTTGAGAACTCTCCAACAACAACAGCAGCAGCACCTATAATGGATAGCACATGTAACTCAAAGAGAAAATAACAACATAAGATGTTGATATTCCACATTCTTTCAAACAAAAGGTTAGGAATGAAATATTTATCACTACTAGAAAGAGGAATAACAGTTACTGGACTTGTGAAACTTATTTTGCTATAAAATTGTTTAAAAAAACTTATAAATTTCAACTGAAAGTAGCACAGACAAGGCGAGTGATTAATTTTTTTTTTTTATATAATTTCTCATATGATCTTATAATTTTTTTCTCTCCCATAGATAAATCATAAAAAATCTGTCCAAATGTTTTATTTTTCAAAGTGCTTTTGGCTATACCTTTAGCTGTTATCAAGGAAGAATTATATTTACTGTTAAAAGAAAATGGATTGTTGTGTGTATGTATTTAGCATTATCGTATATTTTATTTTTAAAACATGGTCAACATATTGTGTCCATGTTCATAGTTGATTATTATCATCCTTGAAAATGACTAAATGAGAAAAAAAAAACATTTGGATAGTTTTTGCATAATTTATTTACTGAAAAGAAAAAAATTATATAAGATCATATGAGAAATTATATAAAAAAAACTTAATTAAAGCACCTTGTCTGTCATATTTAATGCAGCTTACGCACACACACACACACATACGCACACACATATATATAGTTTTAAGGTATGCTATATTTATAAATAAAAGTGTTCAATATCAGAGATAGAATGTATGTGAACATTCAGAGGAAAGTGGTGAGAGTTTTTCATTCAAGCATGAAAGATTGTCACTGCTTGGTGTGTCACCCTATATTTATACAATTTTTGTTAAAAACAACTGACAAAGTAATGTGGTTAAGTTTTTTATTTAATTTTTCTTGTAGTACCTTGTCAGTTGTTTTTAACAAAACTTGTATAAATGAGGGATTGCTGCCCAGACACACAATAATATATATATATATAAATAAATGTGAAAGTGAACATTGAAGTCAACACCCAGAGATGACATTCTGTTTCATCCTAGACACAATCGTCAGGCCATGAGTGCTGTTATTTTTCTCAGCTATTTATATATACAGGTCAGTGGTGCATTGTGGGTAATCTATTTTGGTGGTTATTTTACTGGAAGTCGTTTATTTATTTGGGTTAAATTATTTTGCTTGTTATTATTTTTTATTTCTCATCTTATATATTTATTTATTTTTATTTTAATCAGTGTTTTTATCGACATAATAAGAATTTGTTTATATCGCTTATTTAATAATTTTGTTTTGGTTTGTGAAGATAATTAAATCTATTTATTCAGTTTTGGGGTTGATTGCTGTAGTTTATTCTATTTGCAGGAGCAGTTTTTAATTTGTTTATTACTTCATGTATTTATTTATATTGATTATCTTTATTTGTTTTTTCTAATGGTTAATTTATCGGGATCGGTTTGTTAGTTTGTTTATTTATTTGGATGAATTTAGATTAACTTATTTTACTTGTTTTTTATTATACATTTATTATACTGTATATTTTTTTTATTTTTAAGTAACGTAGTATTATTTTTTTTAATTTATTTATTTTTTTTTATTGTTATATAACAGATATAGCTATGTTTTTCATCCTATTTTTGGTTGGTTTTTATAGTCCAAGTAATATTTTGGTCATAATGGTTTGTTAATTTGTTTATTATTTATTTATTTGGGTTCATTGATTTTGTTTTTTATTTTTTATTTATTTATTCTATTTCGTCTATTCTAACGGGTGTGGTTTGGTAATTTGTTTGGGTTAATTTATTTTACTTATTTTATTTTTTCAGTTTTCGATTTTTTTTTTTTTTTTTTTTTTTTTACTATGTTACTTAAAAATTGAAAACTGAAAACAAATAAAATAAGTAAATAAACAAAATGACAATAAATTAACCCAAACAAATTACCATTAGAATAGACGAAATAGAATAAATAAATAAAAAACAAAATCAATGAACCCAAATAAATAAATAATAAACAAATTAATAAACCATTATGACCAAAATATTACTTTGACTATAAAAACCAACCAAAAATAGGATGAAAAACATACCTATAACTGTTATATAACGATAAAAAAGTAAATAAATAAAAAAAAAAAAAATATTACTTTACTTAAAAATCGAAAAGAGTAAATAAAAATATACAGTATAATAAATGTATAATAAAGAAACAAGTAAAATAAATTAATCTAAATTCATCAAAATAAATAAAGAAACTAATAAACTGATCCTGATAAATTAACCGTTAGAAAAAACAAATAAAGATAATCAATCCAAATAAATACATGAATAATAAACAAATTAAAAACTGCTCTCGCCAAAATAATTGTTAGAATAAACTACTGCAATCAACCCCAAAACTGAATAAATAGCTTTATCTTCCCAAACCAAAACAAAATTATTAAATAAACGATATAAACAAATTTTTATTACGTCAATAAAAACACTGATTAAAATAAAAATGAATAAATATATATGATGAGAAATAAAAAATAAAAAAAATAAAAATAATGACAAGCAAAATAATTTAACCCAAATAAATAAACAAATAAATGACTTCTTGTAAAATGACCACCAAAATAGATTACCCACAATGCACCACTGACCTGTATATATAAATAGCCAAGAAAAATAACAGCACTAATGGCCTGACAATTGCGTCTAGCATGAAACGGACTGTCACCTCTGGGTGTTGACTTTGATGTTCCCTTTCATATTTACACACGCTCTATCTCTGATATTGAGCACTTTATTCCATAAATATAGCACCCTTTAAGACTATATTTCTTATATATGTTTATTTCAGAGGTTTTTGACTGCTGTAATAGAAGAGCAAATGCCCACTTAGACATTTTCTTCTTCAAGACCTTTTCTCAATATATTTGCATTGGAGCAGAGAAAGAGGAGTGGATTCATACCTTTCTAAAGTGTGTGAATACATAGTGAATGTAAACAACCTCAGCCAAATTTGAACTTTGTTAACAATTCCATTTTGCATGACAAATTCTGTTTGCTGCCATGGCTTTATGACATCAAATCTCTGGTCAGAAATCAAAATATATGTAGTCATATTCCATGGGGATATCTTTTAAAGAACTGACAGCTCAAGGTGACATAACAGTTATTAGAATGGAAAGCAATCTACAAATAGTTCATATCCTAAAGAGTCTTTTTTTTTTTTTTTTTTTATCTCTTGCCTGCCATAATGACTAATGATCGAGTCAGGATTTTTCCTGTTGCTAGTACAAAATAACTCTATTGTTCATCTTGTATTTCATGTTGGAAATGTAAGTACTACCATGTAATCTAATTAAAGTCATAGAGATACCATAAATGACCCCTATTGACTTTAGTGTGTCTAACAATTTCAAGCCATTATCCATTAATTCAAGCTTAGAGCACCTGGTAGTTCCATGCACTCATCCATCTGGGTACTGACCAAACTTGATGTTGCTTAACTTTAGTGATTATACAGGAATCGGAATTTTCAATGTGATATGACCATAAGCAAATAATCTCTGATGTCATCTGAACAATCTCCAAAATCATAAGAGTACATTCAGGTCATGGATACTTGTCCAGAGCTAAAACTACTATAGAACTTGTTTTGTGTTTCTTGTATAAGCATACCATATACCCCACCCTCAATTGTTATAGTGATGTCATGAAGAACATAGCAGGAAATTCTTAGATTATGGAACCAATTATCGTTACCATATAATCTATTATGAATGTTGCTGCTGGTATTATAGATTGTATAATAATTCTCCCCCGCCCCCCCAAAAAATTGTTATAGTGATGTCATAAAGAACATAGCAAAACACTACATTATCATCATTATATAATCTATTGTGAATATTGCTACTGGTAATTGTGTTTTTTTTTGTTCACAGATTTGTGTTTCAAGTAAATAAAAAGCCTAAGTTTATAGATGATGAACAGTGTCATGTGAACTAAACCTCTTCATATTTATTGACACCCTCATTTCACATCACATTGAAACAATCAAAAGAAATCAGGATATTTAGTCATGACAACATTTTTAAATTGCAAGAGAAATTTTGAAAGGATCAAATTTAAAAATGGAACACACCATATGGCCATCATGTTTTTATTTTATATATTGCAATAAAATTAGGTTAAACTCTAAACTGTATTTGCTATGAAACCCCCTTTCATATGACTACACCATTAAGGATGATGATCTACATAAAAAGGGTAATTTTTTTAATTAAATTTCTTGATTTTCTACTGTAAGAGGCATTTATTATAGCCTTTCTTGGACCTATAGTATTTTATTGCCTATTTTTTCATATGAATATTTATTAATGCCATGTCCCTTCAAGATGTAAGCAGTAATGACTCTTCACAGATTCCTTTCTTTATCATCTGCAACTTGTCACATGAATATTAAACATCAAAAAAACCATCACTAATATTTTGATCTTTAATAATTTTCATAATGTTTTATTTAATCATTTCTCTTGGTGTAATAAAATACTATCAGTTGAAGTTCCCTTGTATTTCTGTTTGTGTAAAAATTGCCACAATACATTTCTATTATCATGTTCATCTGAAAATAGAAAAACTGAAGGAAGCCAAAATATTCATCTTTTTTAGAGAAAGACTATGAGTTAAATTGTTCTGTTCACACTTTGAATGGAACAACTTGTAGTCTTTATCTCTCTATTTTACAAGCTTTTTGAACTTTTTTTTTTTTATCACTATGTTTTGACTGATGAGTTCTTTGCTCTTTCATAGCAATATTGTCCTGTGTAATTACTTTGTAAATGTCAGGCTTCTTTAGGTGGAAAACCTGGCCAAAAGTGTGCATATGACATTTTATGGAGTTGCAACAGCAAGTATAAGAGAGAAAACGGACAAATCTTAAAAATTGAAGTGTTATAATCAGTGTTGGTATCATGGCCAAACATACACTTGCTGGCCACATAAGTACACATGAACAAATGCTCTTTCAATGTGCAAATTTCTAATAGGCCAATGACACAGAAGCAATTTACTAGATATAGACATTTAATAATGGTTACCTGTTGTATTTCATTTTATGCATCAGTATGAGATGCAGTTTATGTGGCATGGGCATTGAGGTCTGAGTATTTCAAAAACTACTGATCTATTAGGCTTTTATGCACAACTATCTCTAGGGCTTACATAGAATGGTCAAAAAAAGAAAAAAATTCCAATGACCAGCAATCTGCAGGTGTAAAGAAGTCAAAGAAAAATGGCCAGTCTGTTCAAGCTGTTAGAAAATCAGCAGTAGCTGAAATAACCACTTTTTAGACTGGAGGTATACAGAAGAGCATCTCTGAAAGCACAACATAGAACCTTGAAGCAGATGGGCTACAGCAACCGATGGCCATGTTGGGTGCTACTTCTGTCAGATAAAAGCAAGAAACTAAGGCTACATTTTGCTAAGTACCACATAAATGGAATAATAGAATATTGGAAAAACATTGTCTGATATGATGAGTTTTGATTTCAGCCATAACATTCAGTTGGTAGTACTAGAATTTTGCATAAACAATATAAAAATATGGATCCCTCTTGCCTTGTATCAATGGTTCAGGTTAGTTGGGATGTTTTAATGGTACAAGGAGTATTTTCTTGGCTTGCACTTGAACCTTTGGTAACAAATGGTTGTTTAAATGCTTCAACATACCCAGGTATTGTGGCTGACCATGTGCCTCAGTTTATGTATGCACATACCCACTAGTTGTCCATTTCAGCAGGAAAATGTTCCATGTCACAATGCAGTAATGAGTTTTCTATTAAAGTGGCCTCCATAGTCTCAATTCTATTGAGCACCCCTTTTGAAGGGGAGATTTAAATTGTGGATTTGCAGTCAACCAATTTAGAAGAATTGCAAGATGTGATAATCATAGCAAGAATCTGAATTTTGAAAAAATGCTACCAGAACCAGTAAGTGTATATAGAAAAGAGAGAGCCTATTCTCTGGAGTGAAGCCACATTTACAAACTATAAAGAGAGTGTGCCATAAAGACAACTGCATGCCTAATAAAAGGTCTACAGAAGCAAAGCCAATGTAATAATCAATACCATGTGGATAGCTGTACTCAGTAAAGCCAATCATCAGTGTTTTTCTGAAGAAATGAAATTATTAGCATACATGTTGGTTTATGTTGATAATTGCCTGCAGGAATTATTAGAGAAAAACCAAGAACATAGTGGATGTATTATGCATCAGCCAAATTGATAAAAAACAGAATGTGAATATTTATTTGGATCACTCCTAGAATGACAATGACTCATCCTAGAATTTCAGGCAATTTTTTTATTATAATAATAGTCACTCAGGACAAGGCCCTAGAGCCACTTGAGGTAGAATGTCACAGAATAATAGTTAAGAATCACAGTTTATGAAGATGTATAGGGAAAATAATGGTTAACTGTAGATAGAAGACTGACAAATGCAATGATAAAAACAGCATGAATGAGCATATTAGTCTAAATAAGATAATAGATCCTGCCAGAAGTTTGGACACTATTCTCAGTTTCAAAGTTGTAACTTGTAAGTTATAATCTGCCTTGGGTTGTTTCTTTCTTATTTAACTCCTTTTGTTCAAAATAAAGACATGTTTTCATATTGTATTTTTTCCACAGCCACTATTTGCTTTCAAATCAATTATCAGCAATTCTGGGATGGCTGACTTGATGCACAAGAAAATTGAACTGTGGTAAAAACATTCATTTCAAGGCAAAGACAAGTAAGTTATCTTCATTTGGAAGACTAGTACTAGGCAGTTTTCATTTGGAAGACTAGTACTAGGCAGTCTTCTTACTCTAATTACCTTGTCATCATTTGGCCTTGTCACACTAAACTAAGTTTGCCAATTTTAAGGCACTTTATTTTGTGCTCTCCCAG
Source organism: Acanthosepion pharaonis (assembly GCA_903632075.3). Taxonomy (NCBI): domain Eukaryota; kingdom Metazoa; phylum Mollusca; class Cephalopoda; order Sepiida; family Sepiidae; genus Acanthosepion; species Acanthosepion pharaonis. The sequence goes on along the minus strand of CAHIKZ030004991.1, from coordinate 792,137 downwards.
TAGGAATACAGATTCCTTAAGAATGACCAGAAGATAAAAACTGCTTGATGAAAAGTTATCTGCCCAATCAAGACCTTGTATTATTTCCACCTGCAGCTAATTGCAAACTCATGTTTTAGTAAGCTGTACATCTCCCCGAGTGGCTAGTTTACTGCAGGATGGGTGTATTTTATCCAGTAACCATCTCTAGATTGCCAACCAAGGCTAAAGAACTTCTATCTACTCTCATTAATTGAGTATTTGTAATTACCTGCTAGCACAATCATTTATGGCTTCCAAACAGTTTCATTTCCCCACTTTCACACACAAGGCTTGGGTCAACCTGTGATGTGGTTTTATTCAGGTGCACTTCTCAATGGTGCTACATCATCTTTCCAGCATGATGAGATGAAGTCATCTTGACAAATTGACAATGGAGCAATTCAAACCAAAGTCTCAAGGTCAAAACACTAATGCCTTAACCTTTTGGTCACACACCTATACTAAGGATGAATTAAAATAAATTCTGATATTTGGTCAAATATTTGGAAGTGGACCAGGCTATGAACATTTCAATATCTCTTTCTTTTAACCTTCACTACATATAATCCAACCTCATTTCTTATTGAAGATCCTGTTGAGAAGTTGGCATTGGCAAGTGATATTGAAAAATATGTGATATATAGTCATATATAATGTGTGTGTGTGTGTGTGTGATTGATATATAGCTTTTATTTTTTGTGAATCTTCCTGGCAATACATGTTTATAATAGATTCCAAAGGAATTTTCTTAATCCTTATTTTAACATATTAAAATTTCTACACTGCATTGGCTTTGATATTTTTTTTAATTGCTCATCACTTGTGATTTCTTTCCAGATTATTGATAGAAACCAAGCATTTTATGATCAGTAGAAACTAAACTCAAAACAGAAATCAATGACTGTATATCAATAATATGTTACGTGTACACAAGATAAAATTAGAACCTTTGCATGTAAAACCTACAAATGCACACATCTAATGCATATGTGCATTTCTGTGAATATTTGTTATATAGAATCTGTTGGTTATGAGAGTCCATGGATCTCTTCACCCAAAGAGCTATGCCTCGGCTACTGATGGTGGTGCAGTATCTGTACAAGCTCACATGGAAGTGATGGGTCTCAATTGCAATGAATGCATGTGAAGATGCTCCCCCCCTGATGTTGCCATGTTGTCTTTCCTTTGAGCATGCTTTACTCTAGTGGCAAGGACCCGTTTCTTCTCTCCTTGCTCCAGTGTGAGTGATCATTGGCAACATCTTCCCCACCCCTCTCTATGTCCATCATCCTCCTCCTGTCACATTTGCAGACATTCTTCTTCTTGAAGCGAAGATGAGGTTACACTTGTGCCCTCCTGTCAGTAGCCCTATACAGAAGGACCTTTTGAAATCCTTCCATCAGCAGACTAATTCTTCCCTTGTTTTGCTGTTGTGGTGAGGTGACGCTACAGTGTCATCTCCAGAGTGCAGGCCTGGACAGGGTTTTATGAGAGATTGGCAGCTGCCTATACAGCAAGTCTCCCCTCTCCAGGCCACCAATGTTGTCCAAGAGAAAGGTAGAGTCCAATACAGCTTGGTACCAGCATTGTCACAGGAGTTGCCAGAATGAAGTTGGACACAATATGGGGAACTATCTTAGGAACTATGGCTCAGGATTTGTCTTCGGGGTTTACTCCTGAAGCCTTTACCATGATTGGATATGGCTGCAAGGCCGCAGAGGTTTAAATTCCATCTTCCTTCTCTTACAGATTTTATTATTGCTAGATTCACTGCTAAGTGAAAATTCCTTTGATCTGTCATTGGATTCTTTTTTTACTTTTCACTGGAAAGTTTGTACTTTTGAAAATAAGTTAGCAAATTTTTAAACCTTCAATTACTAATCTGATATTGTCCCTTCTTTTATAAATGTTTTATTGAAATAGCCTGTATTAATTCTTCATGAATGGATGTTCAGCAAAAATTTAAGTTTATATATTGTTCAAATTACAATAACATTTTTTAAAATTTTTATAAGAATTTTACTATCATTGTTTAACAATATTTTCTAACAAAAAAATGCCACAATAATTGCATACAACTTCATTGACTTATTTGAAGATATTTCAGTTACCTCCC
>CAHIKZ030004991.1:710000-782500 GCA_903632075.3 Acanthosepion pharaonis | reverse complement strand
ACATCTGTCAGCTAAGTGGCATATTTTATATTTGTATTAATCATATATATATATAATTTCTCAAGATTCAAGCAACTGAAATTCATGTCATGCTGCTGTGATGTGGGGTCTGGCAAGACACAACCCTTAACTCGACAGTTGGTCATCGTAGTAGTATTCACTACTCAGCTAGTCACCGCAATAGTATTATCTTCTTTTCCTTCTGAGACAATTACCCAGGACTACTTATCATGAATGGATCAGTCCATTCATAACTGGCTTTTAACACAACACTGTTGAAATTCAAGAAGAAAGCAAAAAAAAAAGGTAAAGATTATTGTATCTAATATGATATCGACCTGAAGAATGCTAGATTGGCCACTGACAGAAATAATCAAACAATAATGGTAAGGATACTCCTCAAAATAATTCAGTAAATAACAGTACTTCAGGCAAGAAAGACATTTTCAGAAATTTAAAAATAAAATCAGCTCCAAAAAGTTGTAAAAGTCTTTGTCATTAAAAATAATATTTTTTTCTTTTTAGCTGGACACAAAAAAAAATGAACATCTGAAATGAATCTACTTCTTCTCATCAAGGTGAAAAATCAATACCAATTTATTGATAAATTCAGATTTATTAGAACATTTCTGGCAAAGTTTAATCAGGTGATGTTTCAGTCGAGTTCCATTAATATTTCCCTGTATCCCCCCCCCACTCCTCTATTAATATTTTGGGGATTAAACTCTGAAAAAGTGTATTTTATAAAATCTCTACATAAAAAAAAAAAAAAAATTATTATTACTGTTTAATGTAGTTGGGTTCTTACCATAGCACAATGGTTAGCAAGTTTCTCTTACAGACTAATTCATTATTGTTGTGAGTTCTGTTTTTAACCAGAGCTCCATTGCTATGCTCTCTTACCAGACTAATTTACAGCCTCTGTCATATAGCGATGCGTAGCAAACATATTTTGTAGATGATTTGCTAGTGTGTGAGTTCAATCCTCACTGATTACACTCTTCTTATTGTGACTCTTCACCTGAACTAAGCTAAATTTCTATCTATAATTCCATTGATAGTAATTGTTGATTGCATTTAAATCGAACACTTTTATCTATTCTCCTAATTCGTTATTTTGTAGGCATTACTAACTGTAGTTACTCTTTTCTCTCATTTTCAACATAAAATAATGGCTATTGTTGCCATTACTCAGAAGAGAATGACATCTGCTATTCTTGTTCAATATTTTTAATGCTTAAGAAATAATATTTTGCCTTTCCTAGCATTTTGTAATTGACTGAACAGAATTTCAATATTTATTTATTTTTTTGTTAACCTTTCTGTACTAAGTAACATTTTAATGTTTACCATTGAAATGTGATTTTTATGCAACTAAGGAAATATGTTCTTTTTAGTCTCAAACTTGTATTTAATATAACATGAACTAATAACAAATAACTGATAGAATCCTTGAGGGTTGAAAATAATGTTCCTTCTCTGGGGTTTGTGTGATCAGCAACCCAGCACTTTGGATAGAACTTCAGATCTTTAGTTTACTGCTTGACCATTTAGTAATTTTTTGTAGTTTCAAGTTGAGAAATATAAAAGATGAAATTCTACTGTCTGCTTATTTTCAGCTTTGAACTTGGAAACATAATTCTCAGATGAACTGCAACAACTATTTCAATATAGTGTTTGCAAAAATTTGCATTTTCTATTTTATATAAAAAAATTTTTTTAATTTTTTTTAATTTTTATTTTTTTTATTTTTTATTTATTTATTTATTTTTTTTTTAAGAGATTTATTGTTGAAATGAAACAAAATTCAGATTATGAAAATTAAACCCCAATCTCCCTGGGTGATCATCAGAGAGCATCATATTCTGCTCCTAAAATAGTAGAAAAACCCTCAAGACAAATATGAAGAACTCTTCTCTCAAGTCTTGTGCTCTGCTATGCTATTCTTTATTTGTGACAATTGCTTCCAGGCAAAGAATAACTTTTGGAATCTGCCTGAAAATTCCTTTCACTTGAGTTTGTATTGATTTCATTCATTGATCATTAATCAAGAAGAGAAAGTAGCTGGCATTGGAACTGGTTTCATACCATAGCTATTACTAGACTGACCACTTAGCTAAAAAGGGTTTTCTTTTTATCCTGACTTATGACTGCATCGCATTAAACCCTGGTTCTTGTATGATCAGTGAAGTTAAGCAACGTTGAGCCTGGCTATTACCTAGATGGGTGATCGTTTGGTGAATACCAGGCACTGTAAGCTTGGATGTGCAGGTGGTGTAATGGATAATGGCTCAGAATTGTCAATTGGAGAACAGTTTCAATTCTAGTTGGGGTCGTTATATTCACTTATGCATGAATACCCCCCCCCCCGGAAATCACTATCTCCCCCCAACCTATCCAAATGCTTAGAATCTAAAAATATTGTCTAGCTTTAAATAACTTGCAATGGGTTGATAAATCATAAATAACAAATCAATATTTCTATCCTATTTGAAATCATTGTCCACTTAGCTAAGCTCATATAGTACAAAATCTAAATGTTCAGACTACTTTAGCTTTGAACTGCAGGACTAAAACTAATGAGCCAAATTGAGAAATGCAAAGCATATTATTTTATGTTGTAATGAATTTCACCAACCTCTCATAAATTGCAAAAGTAAAAAGATTCTAACAAACGTGTGTGCCAGTCCAAAGCACAGAATTAATTTAGTTCTTATTTTCACGGTCCCCACTTGCATATTGCAGACATGAAAATATGTTAGACTGATTGCTTCATCTTAGTTTAAACTAGAAATCAATTTTTTTTTCTCTTTTGAATGCCTTTAGAGTCACCAGCATAGATTGTGAAAGTCAGTTTTGAATCTTTTTTTTATTACCAACCAGCCTACTGCTTTAGCCAGACCCATTATACCTTAAATTTGGTTTATATTATCATGATTAGCATAATGTAAACTTTAAATAGACTGTTTTTATATCACTTGGATTTTTACTGATTGTTTCAGATAAGAAAAGTTTTATAAATATTAGTCACTCATCATTGGTACATATAGGTAATTGTTTCATTTTTATTTCTTTGTAGTTATAACAGACTCTTGTAATCCTATTACCACACAAGGCTGCATCATGGACCAACATTATTTCTAGCTGAATTTTAATAAAAAATCCTCACTCTATATCATGTTTGATCCATGTATTATTCATCTCTGGATTAAATACATTGACAAAGAAGGAGATTATATTGAACAATATTTTATAAAATAAATAAATACTTGATTTCATCATTAGGCTATGAACTTATTGATATTCCTTGCCATATATAATTCCTACAATTTTTATTAAATCCTTTAAATTATCAAATTTTCTCATGAGTCTTTAAATGTAGATTTTTAAAAAATTTTTCCTATATTCTGTCTTTTTATCTCTTGGTCTCATAAATATCTTTGAACAGTCCACCATTGTTATAACAAAGACACTGCCACTTGGCACTGCCAGTATAAGGAACATAACTATAGTACAACAGAAAGTTATATACATTACAGACAAAAAAAGTACTTGGCATATTATATATTTATATTATTTAGTATCTGTCTATATTTCTGAGATGAGGTATTATGTACACTATTTACATTATTCGGACTAGTGTCCTCATCTTTGTTGCCATATTTATTACAATGTTTCGGCTGTTGTACGCTCAAGCCTTTGTCAGGTGGTTGGAACATGTCACAGTGTATAAAGGCATTAGTTAGATCCAGTGACAGGTCCCAATGAGTGTGAGTTCAATACCCAGTTAAGGCAGTGGAGAACTTTCAGAGGGGAATTAACAGGAGATAACTGATAACTGACATCTGTTAAATATGGCACGTGGAACTAGAACAGTCTACCCCAGTGAGTGAAATAAAGGGTTCAGTTCGACATTCCAGCCACCTGAAGAAGGCCGGAGCGTACAACGGCCGAAACGTTGTAATAAATATGGTGACAAAGATGAGGACAATAGTCCGAATAATGTAAATAGTGTTATATTATTTATATGAATAATTGTAATTTGTCACTTATATTCAGCTTCATCTGCACTTCAACTCTATACTTTTGTAGATGAACCTTTTGACAATTATTCAATCCACTCTTCAGGAGGTTTCAGCAATTAAGATGAATATAACATCAATCAGCTAACTGACAAATTACATTTATTTGTATAAATCCTATTCATATCTGCGATATTGAGCACTTTTTTGCAAAGACTGATTGCCTTTAATGTCCTTTCTTTCAAATTTCCTCTGACTGGCAATATTTCTGGCTTTACAAAATCTTTGTTATTGCTGTTATATTATTTATATGTAGATTTCTATGGAAATATAGTTTATTTTAGATAAATACATATTTGATGAAAGAGTGTTTCTTAATGAGCATAATTAGGGAAATGGTTAACAGTCTAGAAAACACTAACTGGCCACATATTTTATGACCTGAAGAAAACCTATGCATCAACCAAACCTACATTTTTATTAATACTAATACTGAAAGAACTATCTTTACTACTAATACATTCAACCAGTACTAGGCCCAAGTGCCACCTAAGGTAGAGGGTTACTGAATGAGGTGTGTGAAACTAACATAAGAGAATGAAGTAGGGAAGTGAAGATTATGGAAGACATAGAGAAGAGATGATGATTGATCCTTGACTTGAAATGGTTAGCATTCAGGAAAGTAATTGCATGAGAATCTGTTCCTCAAAGAAGCAGTTCTTGTTATGAGAATGATTCAACCCTGTGGATGTAGCAAGGAAAGTCTTGGCTGTAAAGGTTTGAACTTGTGGCACTAAGGTGCTTGAAGCTTGTCTGAATATTTCCTATAGAAGTACTGATAGGCTTGTGACATTGTGTCTCTAAAGGAAAAGGAGTTGTAAGGCAGAAAATAATTCATCACCCACAAGGCCATGTAGATGCTTTTGAACTTTTTCAAGTTTGCAAAGTGAGGATTAAGCAGCTCTACTCCATTTTTGGTCTGATCTGGTTAAAAAAAATAGAACATGACTTTCGCTATTCATCCCATGGTTGTTTTAGACTTTTACAACACTAATGTGGTACGGAAATGCTGATAAGACAAAAGAAATCTGTTACCTTGATGTTTACTAAGCTCAGTTCAAGGACAAATAGAGAGTAAGAAGATTGTATTGCGCAAAATGAGGCAAACATGCCTGTCTTGAAAACCAGTATTTGAAATTCTGTTTTTCAACTGGGCTCACACCTTTCCCAGTAGTGCCGTCTATGAATATGCAACTGTTGTTAGCCAGCAAACATTCCCAAGAAACTTATTGTATGGTCAAGATATTCTTATGCTTTGCTGCCCTACATTGCATTTGTAATGAATGCCATTCAACACACAGCCTTCTTTACAAGAGGATTGGACTTCATGCGTCACAAGGCAGATGACTGTCATTAGCAAGTTAGAACCAAACCCAAATCACATGTCCATTCTTTTCATTTATAGAATGGACACTTTGCAGACTGTTGGACTACAGCATCCATTTGCCATCACGTTATTATTATTCTTTCAGAAGAAAGAATCAGGCCAATTGGTTGTCTTGAATTACTTAGATTTCAATATGAAATTTCGATTCTTAATCAAGATTAATATTGCGTAATTTCTTTTAGATTAGTAGAGAAGTAAGCAGTAATTTTGTATTGGCTTAATATTTTAAGATATTAGATCAGAATCAATTTGCTTGGTTCTTTTTAATATCTAGTTTTAAGTCTTATGAATATACACTTTTCTATTAGAGGCTTTTTTTCCCTAATAATGCTAATTATATATGATTTGTCTGCAATCTTTGTAGAAAATCCAGGGTAATTTTTTAAAAAGTAAGAATTTATATTATATAAAATAGAAATGTTTCTGCATTATAAAAATACTGATATTCCTGTTAATTTTTCTCTAAACACAGATGTTGAATAAGAGAAAACTGCATATTTTTCCCCAATTGAAATCAAAGTACACACAGTATAAAAATAAGTAGCTCCCAGTGAATTTTGTGTGCATATATTGCCACTACTCAGTCAGTTAAGTGCCATATGTGATACATGCTTGGGCAATAGTGTCTCTTTTGATTCATAACTGGCTAGGCAGAAGATTTTCCTGCAGTAGGTTGCCAATTAAGGCTATAAACCCAGTCTGTCCTGTTATTCAACTCATAGATCAGGGAAGAAGAGATGGTTTCATGCCTTTCCCCAAGGGTATTTGCATGTAAGTGAAGATAACAAATCCAAATGGAATTTGAAATTGGCTTTCAGATTTCTTGTTCCAAGCCAATATCTATTACGCAGTAACACGTATCCTCATATTACCACTTATTTGAATGAAAAATGCTAGATCTTATATATATAAGCAGGCTGAAGTCATATTGTCTACACACATTTGTTTGCTGTATTGTTCTCAAAGATAGAACTGCTGATAATATTTGTGGATACTATTTTATTGATTCTGCTCTCATGTCAAACAATCTAATGTATGTTCCCTTTCTGTCTTTCTTTCGTTATCCAAGCAATAGTACATTTTTCTCTCTCTCTCTCTTTAATCTGTCATAAGTGACAAAATGATTTTCTACTTATTCAGCTCTAGAAAAAGAAATATTCAATGCGTGATCAATTATGAAGTCAATCATATACTACTCACTTTCTATCCAGAATCTCTCTTCGTTCATTACAGATAAGAAATATCAAGTCATATATCAGATTAGACATTGTAATAAAAACAAAAAAAAATGGATAGATTTTTCCATATCTCAAAACAATCCTCATAAAAATCTCTGCTGCACACATCATTAAATGCCACATTCTCATATATTTTTAAATATCTTTATTTTAACCTTGTCATGGAACAATGTTTTTTTTTTTTTTTCTCATTAGCTTAGTGTTACTAGAGTAGCAATTCCCATTATCACTGTATATGCCACTTACACTAGTGTTCTTCTGCCAGACAAAGCTCAGTAAATAAATATATCTTAGCTTTGAATAATTGGAAGAAAGATGGAGTCTTTGTTATATGAAACAAATACGAAACTAAACTACGTTTCTATGATAGCCAATCAAAAGTATGAAGGGCTTTAAAACCTCTGTAGGCTAACTCCCCCCTCCCCCACCTCATTACACAACGTTATAGTTTTTTTTTTATATACATTATATTTTTTTCTTTCTTGAATTTTTTTTCTCTCTCAAACATGCACATTTTAGTCAAATGTGAAGGTGCTAAATTATTATTCTGTAATGATTGATTTATTTTTTATGGCTTATCAACCCTTTATGAGTTATTTAAAGCCAAAACCTATTTTAGATTGTAAGAATAATTTTTTCTTTTTTGTGAATAAATATTGCACTAACAATTCTTTGAGTATAAGAATGATTTTTCCATATACAAGTTCTACTATTTAATCCATAGCTGGAGGGAGGAAATGGAGTCATAGCTTTCCCAAGTGTATTTGTACATAAGTGAATGTAACGAACCCAACTGGAATTTGAACTTGGCTCTCTCATTTCTCATTCTGAAGCATTATCCATTACACCACCCGCACATCCCTGGCTGTAGTAAGAGGGGAATAAAGAAAGGATTTGCTAATGATTCATTAGATTAAAAAAAAATCATATCTCTTCATTTATTTATTGTTTTAGAGTTTTCTTCTCTGTTGGCCTTTTTATCTTGGAAAAAGATCATTTGTTTTGGCATTAGGAATCTTTTATCCTCCTCCTCCTCCTCTCACTGATAGGACTAAACATCCCTACTGTAATTAGAGAGGTGGGGGGGTGATCAGAACTGGATGGATATTTATTTATTTATTTCAGTAAAAAGCATCTATTAGAGAAATAACTCAATTAGATGTTCTGTTTCTCATTGGGGTACCTGATATACAGTGTTAAATAACTGACCCATGTGTTAAGTTTTGCATCTGTGAATTCACAACTGTCATCCTCTACCCACCCAACATTTAGTTAAGATTATGCAGACTAGAAAAGCTAAATCAATTGTAAGTGAAAGCCACATCAACTAGTCAAGAGAAGGCAACTGCTAGGGGTAAGATTTTCACCACACAGATGCGCACATAATAAGCTGGTAGATATAATCTATATTAGTTTCTGTGTCTTCTCACTACTGATTAGTGCTCATCATCAATTGTCCTTTTGTTCCTTTCTACATTTGTATTTGTGTCTATTGTCAATTGAGAGAATTATAGAAGACAGATCTTTTTAACTTTTTTAATTACTTCTTGCATTCAGTTATATGTAAAGTAAAAAAATAATACATGAAATGCTTCTAAAGTCATTATTTTACAAAAACGTTTATATTGAGAATACGCAGGATAAAGAAAAATATTTTATTTCTCTTCTGTTAATTTTATCTTTTGCTTTTCCAATAATTTGGCTAAATTCTTGCTTTGACCATTGGTCATATTTGGTAGTAAACCACTGAAATCTTGTTTCTTTTAACACCTTTTTATTCTGAAGAGACAATTTATGATGGAAGTGTCCCTCTCTCTCTCTTTTTATTAATCTCTCTATTACTTTCTCTCTAGCTTTTCTTCATTTCACTTTTCGCTCCATCTTTTCTAATAAATGGTTGCTTATGTGCCCCAAGAATTTGGGGGGGATAATAACAAATTTGAACAAAATTTTTTTTTTTTTTTTTTTTTTTGAAATCCATTATCAATATGCCTTTTTTGAAATAGCATCATAGTTAAATTAAATGTTTAATTTTAGGACTTTTAAATCAAATTATTATTATTTTTTTATTTATTTTTTTTTTTTAAGGACCATATATTAAACTGATGCAATATTCTAACAATCTTCTTTTGTGTTAGGAATTAAAACGTTGAAAATTGCTGTGTTAGTGAATGAAATGTATTTCAGAACCAGGTATTTTACCTTTGTATTTATTATGCTTTTTTAATTAATAGAAATTTAATTTCTTAGGCTAAGACTAAAAATGATTTTTCAGAATGCTTGCATTAGCTTGAATCAAGCTTTGTTTATTGTGAATGCATTGTTCAGGTTTTTCTAATTAAAATGTGAATAATTTTTAAAAAAATAGTTGCAACTATAAAAGACAGACCTCAGACGAACTAGATTATCAGTCTTGTACTATTTTTAATCGGTTCCTATTAGTCTTTTTATTCCTGTGAATTATTTATTAGCCAATGTTTCAAAAGTGCATAATTTAAGCTAAGGCAGAGTTTGTATGAAATCAATTCAGAAATGGATCTGCCCACACACATTGATTGTGATTAATGATGTGTTATTCATTAGATTTGCTAATTCAAATGAATCACAGCATCTATGGCTGAAATTTAAGGATTAATTACCTTTTAACCTTTCAGCCAGAGCAGACCCTGTCTTGAAAATATACTAAATCAACTTTATAATAGACTAAACTCTTTAATATTCATGGTGGTGGTAGTGGCAGGGTGTTTGTCTTTGTTAACTCTAGAAATCAAGTTGTTAAAAAATAATTCTATTTAAACATTTATTCAAACTTTCCACAATAAAATTACCAATAAAACAAATATTGATGGAGTGAATAAGAACTTTATGTACAGTGTATCACGCAAAAGAAATACCGAGCAAATTGTAGATTACGAATTGACTTTAATATGGTCTCTCTTCAAATATTTTGTGTTTATTTCAATTTGCTTCATGGTGATTCTAAATAAACCTTTTTATACTTTTTAAAAAAAAACCCAAAAGACAACTATTATTATTCTATATCATACAATAGGCACTAAAAATAATATCATAAATGTAATTCGGGATCAAATAGATTATGTCTGGTATAAACTTAGTCCGTTATCTTATAACAAATTATCTTCAAGCTTTTCATACATCCTTTGCACTGCATTTATTTACATTGTGTACTTGTAAAATCTGCACGAACTTGAAATAAAAAAAAAAAACAAAAAAACATTTCAAGTGTTTTGATCAAGTAGTGTAAATTTTATTAGAATTCAAGACTACTGCATTGCAAGAAAGTATGAGAATATAAATTTGGTTTTCGTTATCCTGTCATAATTTCCTTGGTATTAAGTACCTTTTGTCAGCATAGATGTATGTAATTGAGTATTTATGTGGTGGTGGTGGGTGGGGTATGAAGTTGGATAATGGTTATCAGAAGTTTGATTATGCTGATGCTCTTTGGAAAGGCATGAATGTGCTTCCCTGCAGTTTGTCTCACCACAGGATATTTTTTAGAAAATGTCTCATCACTGGCATGCCATGATAGCTAATAGGAAAAAAATGTGTATGACTAAGCATTTGGGCAAACCCTCCATTGTGTGCAAAAAGACACTCTTAGCTTTTGAACTTGTCAGAAAAGGGAGAGCTCTTTTTATATATATATATATATATATATATATATATATATATATATAAGCCTCAAACACTAATGTTCCATGTTTATAATTTATTACATTGGAATCGTAATCACAATACAATTCATCAAACCTACAAATCAAAAAGAAATTGGAAAATATAACTCCAGGCATAAAAAGCAAAATTTTAGTTTTTTTATTTATCTATCTATATATATATTGGATACAATCTGTTCATACTTTAACACAATCTGAAGGCCTGAAGATTGTGTTCAAGCATGGAACAGATTGTTGCTACTCTGTGTTGACCTCAGTATCCGCTTTTATATTTACATGTATTCTATCCCTGATATTGAACACTCTCATAAATTTAGCATACCAAGAAATTATTTTTCCCATATATATATATATATATATATTCAAGTGTTATTATAGTGGATGCTACTTATTGGAAATAGATGCCCCATTTTTATTTATTTATTAAACAGCATGTCTGTTGGCCTGTGAATTTGAGAAATCTAAGTCAAGAAAATTTGTCATTTCTTTACTTACTGTTTTAATAAATAAATAAAAATTGAACATTTATTTTGAATAAGTGTTCACTATAATAACATTTAAAGTCATAAAAATGTCAGATTAAAAATAAATCCATTAATACTTTACATATTTAATCATTCTATTGTTTCCATGCTCTTTAATGATCAAAGAAAACTTATATGCAAAAAAATATAGATTTGATGCGTTATGACATATCACTATGTTAGAAAATGTTAAGTAATGTGTTTATTTCAAAGATAATAAAGTAATGCTCTAAAAAATACCAATTGATAAGTCACAGTATTTTCTATATAAAGTTATTTAATGGTAATTATGATTTAATTTTGGGTTAATATGCAGTTTAGAATCCTCATGGCTTCAAGGGGCCATAATCATTGGTAGAAGCAATCAGGATTTAAAAGAAAGAAAGAAAAAAAATGCCCTGTTTCAAATTAGCAAAAAATATTAATTATATGAAAAAGAAGAAGAAGAAAACTTTTCAAATGCAGCAGAACATATTGATCACTCTCCACATAACAATCTTCATGGCTAACTACTATTCACAGATTGAGAGATAGATGCAGAATGAGAAAAGACAGTCAATTATTAGAGCAGTTTTATAAGACAAGTAAGAAGTAAGGACACAGTTTCTCATTTAGGAAAAAGAAAGCTTAAAAATGGTACAGGCAGGCAGGCAAGCAGGCAGGCAGGCAAGCAGGCAGGCAATCAGAATTAATGGTAATAAATAATCATTAATGAATAATGTAAATATTTTTTGGCAATTGTAGATTTTACCAGTATATAAATGATTGATTAATGTCTATGACTTATTTAATTTTTTATGCAAAGTAGATATGACTAAAAGCTTTGGAAGCCATTGTATTTATCTGGCTGTATAATTAGTTTAGCATGATGGATCATGTGAAAATCTATTGGCTTTTTGTGAATTAGTTTAAAAACTGAATGTTTCCTTTAAAAACTGACTTCTTCATATTTACTGATATTTAACCAGATAAAATAAACATGAATTTGTGTCAATATCTTCATATTATACAAATAGGTTTTTTTTTTTTCCACAACCAACTGAACTAGAAATGTTGTGATACAAACCTATTAAATATTACATTGCCTTAAAATAGATAACATTCAGAAAAGAGGATTTTTTTCTTTCTATTCTCAGTGAAGAATAAATGCTTAAAATATGCTTATAAATGGATGACTGTGTGTGTGTGTGTGTGAGAGAGAGATACTAATGTGTAAGTTATATGTTGATATTTATTAAAATGTTAATATATGCTGATATTTTTATTTATTTTAGCTGATCTGAAAGAGGGCCTAAAAGACTTCTTTTTTTTTTTTTTTTAATTTTTATCAAAGTAATGACATACATAATAATGCTTTTCCTATTTTTTGATTTCTAAAAAAAAAAGGGTTGTTAGTGTGACTAGTCCATGATTATCTGTTGTAGGTTTTTTTTTTCCAGATTTATACTCCTAATTTAGTAGCCCCCATGTCCTCTCCAGGTTTTGTATTTTGACCTTTTTATTAGTATGAAATGTTGCTGTGAAATTTCAATCATCTTGTATATGAGATTGAAACCCTTTTGCCAGTTACGCTTTTAGTTTTGTTATGTAGTTTCCCTCCAACTCGGTTCAAAGTTTAAACCATTGAATCTATCCATAAGTTTTAATATTGGGCGAAATCAACTTCATTCATCATCAGTATTGATGCTTCAGTGGTATCGAAATTTGTTGCGTACTATATTAACTGCTAATTTTTTAATTTTTTTTGAGGGGGTGGATTGTCAGTGTCCCCAAAATGTCTCAGTAACAATCCAGACTTCTGATTTTAACAAGCTTTACCTGCAAGTGTATTTGTGACAAACTTTAATTCATGGTATTACTACTTGGTAGATTCTCCAACGTCTGGTCGTTATTGACAAATAACATGGAAGTTGTTTGGTTTGTTTACTTACCTTCTTCTTCTATTCAGCCATCAATTGGAATTGAACTATTTGTCGTGCAATCTTTCAGCATTTCCTCAACCATTCAAATTTTATAAATTTGCCCGGTTCCATTTTGTTTCTCTCTCTCTCAACCCTCGGGGGTTTATTGATGCACCACAGCCAGTAATATAAACCCCTAATCTTTGCTTTATCTGTTAAGCTTGTGGTTGTAATCCAGTGATGCCGGGGTCCTCACTAGAAATTTATTATTGTCATCATTTTAGGTCAAATTTAACCTGAACTTTAGTGTATGTCACTGTAGGAGTGCAAGTTGGATTTCTTAATAAGCACAATATTTTTTTCTTGTCACCCCCAGCCTTGTTTTATGATTTGGTACAAAATTTACTAATTTTTGATTTGTTCCTTTCATCTTCAGAGATGTTTAAAAAAAAAACATTTTAAAATGTGTTGTGATTTAAAGAAATAAATTTGAGGAAATTAATAATAATAATAATAGTGAAAGGTGAGGCTTCTTCCGCATTGTCAAAATAATGAGTCCTTCAGGATAAAATTATGTGTGTACAGGGTGCTGCAGAAATACTACCCACATAATGGTAAGACAAGAAGAGGTATATGTGAGAGGTATTTCCTCTACACCCCGTATATATATATATATACACCCCCGTATATATATATATATATATATATATATATATATATATATATATATATAATATATATTTCAAAGATTACTGGACATTAAATTATAAATTTTTTGTTTGTTAATAACATCTTTATATGAGGGGGTGCTGAAAAGTTTTTTTACCCCCACACACACACTGAAAAAAAAAACAGATGTTTGGTCATATTTTTGGAAGTGATTTGGGCTGAGAACTTTTCAGCACCTCCATGTAATGTGAATAATTTATCCAGAAATATTCTTTTATTACTTGTTTCGCTATTTCTGATACAATTAATTTTTGATAAATCTTTCTTATTTTTTTTTATTTTTTTGATTAATGACTTTTACCTTTTGTCCCAACTCAGTGTTTTTTATTTGATGCAAATGTTTTGTTTTGTTTTTTGTTTTTCTCAATATGAAGCATGCATGAATGTCAAAAAAGATGATACTTTTTTTTTTTTTTTTGTAATAAATATCTAAGAACCATGCAGGGATTGAACCTGTGCAGGCATGCTTTTCATGTGCCAGGATTAAGATTGGGAAAGGGGAAATTTAGGGATTCTGAGGTTAGCAGTGTAATCATGGTGCTTCATCTAAAATTCTCATCTTTTACAAGATGATCTTTCATATTTCAAATAATAATAATATGGAAGGGGATTGGAAAAGATGATGGGATGGGAGGGGTAGTGCTCATTTTCAATACCAAAAGGGAATAAAGAAAGGCAAGCCAAATAATCTTATTTGCAATGGCTGCCATTTCTATGTTGGAGGCTGAGAAGAGAGAAAAATTTAAGTTTTCTTTTTATTATTATTATTATTAAAATAATGAAGCCGAGTCAACAAAAAACAGTCTCTCACCTGTTATTTAAGGTAAATCCATCCCAATTTTCGACTATCATTCACCCAAATGTTATTCATTGAGGCTAAGAGAGTAAAAGAGGCTGAAGAAGAATGAAGATGAAAGAGTAGAAGAGAATTTTTTTTTCATTCCCTTTTTTTTTTTCTTTTTCCAATTTTCTTTCTCTTGACTTTTTTCCACTATTTTTTCATTTTTCTTTATTTTAATCCAGTGAATGTATTTAATTGGGTAATTTTCAGGTCATTTTTACAGTCACTTTTCTTTTCTTTTTTTTTTTTTTTTTTTGTTTTTGTTTTTCTTTTTGCTCTCATATTCACTTTTCTTGGTCTTTCTTTCTTGGTTTTTGCTTTTTATTTTTCTTAGAGAAATTATTTTTATTTCTTAAAAAAAAAAAAAAACTTTCTTTAGCCTGAAAATTAAAGTTGATTTGTTTTTTCTTTGTTGTTGTTCATTCCAAATGAATCAATTTGCCTTCAGCTATTATTAGAATTATTAACATTCAAATTACAAAATATCTTAAACTCCGTCATTATTATTATTATTATTATTATTCCTAATTTTAGACTTTTTTCCTGGCTTTTTTTAAAAAATTTGTTTCCCATTTGTTTCCATAAATTACTCAAATTTGGTGAATACAATAATAATAGTGATAAAAGTTGAAGTAAATAATTGCTGTTAATATTTAAGAAAAGGTATTTGCTTTTCTTGTGTTGCTGTTGGTAGGTGGATGGTTTTTTTTGTTCTTTCCTCTTTTAAAAAAAAAGTTTTTATTTTTTTTTCTTTCCTTTTTGCTATTGTGTACTTTTCTTTTTTGAATTTAAGTGTTGCATAGACATTCACAAATTACACACACACACACACACACACACACACATCTGCATTTTGAGATCTATACACTCGTGCATATATATGTCTACATCGGCTCCTTCAGGTTGCAAATGGCTTTCCAGTGGATGTTAGCATCTTTTTTGCCTGCCTTCTTTTTTTGCCTGACTGTAAAACAATAAAAAACAAAAACAAAAACAAGAACAAAACAAAATAAAACAAATATAAAAATTTAAATATACAGTTTCATTATTTGTTTTTTGTATATTTTTTGTTTCTTTCAAATCCAATGTACCCGCAAGATAATGTTTTCTGTGTTAATCATTAAGTACTGATAATTGAAGTGAATTATGTTATAATTTAATATATAATCTTGGTAGCAGGACTTTGTTTTTTGACTCAGTTACTTTCACTATGAATTTTGTGTAGTTTGTTTTCTATAAAAAGCCCAAATGGTAGGTATTTCTTTTCTCTGGTATATTTTTGTGTGTGATGGTGTAAAATAAATATAAACATATTTTTATAACTTTTTTTTTTTTTTTTTTTTAAATCTCTTTTCTAAAAATTAAGATGAAATGAATTTTTTTCTTTTTTTTTTTAACCTTGAAAAATATATTTAAAAAAAATAATTCCAAAATGGCATTCAGTCTTAATAGAACTGAAATATATATTTGTTTAAATAATGAAAAGTACATTCTTTAATTTAATGGAATGTTTGACTCAAATTAAAAAATAAACATTTTTTACTTAAGATGTTTTCTTTTTCTGTAATCATTTTTTATGTTTTAACTGAAAATAATAGCATTGTAGAATACTAGGACTAAATATAATTTCTGAACCTGCATTAAAATAATAATAATAATAATGGTCAAAATGTTTTATAAGCATCTTTGGATGGTGGGGTGGGGATTTTTTTTTTTTTTAATTTCCTTGATCAGGGAGTATCTCTCCACAAAGTGTTTACAGAACTATTTTGAAAAATGAGATGATGTGAAGGTTAGACATGTAAACATATGTAGAAATTTGGCTTGAATAGCAAAGTAAAAAAAACAAACTATAGTTTTATGGGTAAGAACGGGTCTGTTGGGTAAGGAAAGAAGAGGATCAAGACATTGTTCTAAATGGGAACACATGAAAACACACGCAGACAACAATGTATCTGCAAATAATATCCTTTTTACATTTATGAAGAAGACCCTTTTACCTTTGTTTTTCATTCCATAAAATAGAAAATTAATGGAAAAATAATGACCACTCCCCTTTACCCTCCCCCTTAAAAAATTAAAACTAAATTAATCTTTTTTTTCTTTCTTTTTTTTTTTTTTTTTTTTAAACGTGCAGCAATTTTTTTTTTTTTTTTTTTTTTTTTTTAAAATAAAAACAACAAAACATGAGGGGTGGGGTTTAGGGTGGAGTAAGAAAACTCGGGGTTGGGGGAAAGGGTAAGCAAATAAAAATAAAAGAAAAGTTCGTTTTTTGTGTATTCTTTTTTTTTTTTTTTTTTTAACTTTTTTCTCT
Organism: Acanthosepion pharaonis; assembly: GCA_903632075.3. NCBI lineage: Eukaryota > Metazoa > Mollusca > Cephalopoda > Sepiida > Sepiidae > Acanthosepion > Acanthosepion pharaonis. The sequence continues at coordinate 765,786 of CAHIKZ030004991.1, read as the reverse complement.
CCTTTCTCTCTCACTCGCGCTCTCTTTCTCACTTTCTTTCTTTTTCATTTCATTTTACGTTTCTTGAATCCTTTCAACATTTTCGCTTTTGCCTTTAAACGCTTTGGATTTTTAAGCATCCTTGAGTAATTTGGTGGCCCTCTTGTTAGCCTCGTCGATACGGCTCTCGTTGGATTCGGCCTTTTGTTGAATCCGATCAATCTGCCTGTTCTGCGAGTTGATTTCGTTACCCATATCGATGGCCATGTTCCTCAGATTCCCAATCATGCCGCACACCTCTTTGATGTTGTCTTCCATCTCATCCTCACGGGCGTCATTCGTGATACGTGTAACATATCCACCCATAGGTCCCATTTGATCCCCGACCGTAACCCGGGGTCCGTTCGTGTTGGTGGGGCCGTCGTCATCTTTCTTCCAAGCATTCGCATAATCTCCGCTCTTCTCAAATGACTTAGCCTTTTTCCAGGGCAATACACACAGGCCACAACATTTCTCCATCCCTTCCAGGTTCTTTTCTGCATCCCTCATGTCCTGGTTGATCTGGTCCAGGCCCTCTTCGATGCGGTCCAACTGTTCCCCTTGTTCGTCCAAATTTACAAGGGTTTGTATACCGGCTTCTTTGCTCTCTTCGCACATGGTCAACATTCTGCGGGTCGCTTCCAGCGAATCGTCCGTTACTTGATTGCATTGTTGCTGAATTTCTTCCAATTCAGTCTTGGGGGTTGCTTCTCCAATGTCTCCGTTTTCGGCCATTTTTTATCGATGGAGGTGCTCTTTGTTGACGAGTTCAAAGTAAATAAGGTAAATGTTACGGTTTCAATTAAAATCTTTCTCTTGACTGGGTGCGAGATTAAATCCTGTTTTTTCGCTAATAAATTGGTTCTAGCTTTTTCTTATTTCTAGGTTTAGTTATGTGTACCAATAAATTTATAAAGTTACAGTACATATATATATATATATTATATTATATATATATATATATATGTGTGTGTGTAAATATGTGCAAAAAAGGATACTTATTTACGAACCCCCCTTTTCTTCTCTCAATTTCTCAATCACACTCAACTCGACCAAATTTTCTTAAAAAGAATTGCAGAAAAAAAAAGAATGCGTTAGCTGCAGTTTTACTTTCCTTTTCCAAGTTCGTGCTTGCGTGTGTGTGTGTGTATATATATATATATATATAAAAAAAACAAAAAAAAAACTGTGTGCGTGTAGATAGATAAATAGACAATACAATACAAAAAGGTTGATGATAGGCAGGTATGTGTGAGCGTGTGTGTACACAGAAGACTGCTAGATAACACGTCCGAATGCTGAAACTGAAACTAGTAAAGTGGGCGGGGCTTAGCACGCACCTCTCGTTGGCTGGGACGGCGAGAATCTCGTTAAGTCGTACGAGATTTCATGGTGGACGTGGGTGGACGGAAAGGAGATAATATATAAAAGGCAAATGGCTTCTGGCCAATAAAAGACTCATTTAAAGCAGCTGCAGTTAGCGTATTAAGTTTATCAATTTTTCAGAGCTCTTTTTCCTACTCAGTTCTTTCATTACGACATAAAAATTCAGTCTCTTTTTGTTAATAAATAATTAGTTTTTTACATTCTCTCTCAAAAAACTTCATTTGGTTGGTAAGGAAAGAAGTGTGTAAACTAAAGGCTAAAAAAACGGGTATATCGACTATTAAAAATTGAATCGCTACTCTAGAAACAATCGTAAAAAAACATGATTTCTAGTTTTTCTACACCTTTAAATGTGGGGGATTGTTGCATAGCATATATCTTTGAAAAATGGTGCTTTACTTCCTTTTAATTTTACAGTTCAATTGGAATAAGGTGCGACATCATTTTTATCATCATTTATTTTAAAAATTATCATTTTGTGGCGATACAACTAAAAATAATCGAATCTTTTTAACCAGTTTTTTTTTTTTTTTGTTAAATACTTGACTTTTCTGTTCACAAATCAACCCTCCATAGTTAATTTGAATCTCATTAAAAACGAAACGAATTTTTCGCTGAAACTATTTATTACGCATTTGCATAATTAACTCAATGGCTGAAATTTCTAAAAATAAATTTGCTTCAAATGACAAAATTCTGTTTTAAATTTCCATTCTTTCACATGGAAGTTAATGTTTTCTTTTGCCAATTTCTTCTATTTTCTTTTCTTTTTTTTCCACACTGAATAAATTCTTTAATTTGGAAATTTAACAGCTTTTCTTCTTAATTTTATTCTTAAGGATCCACGATTTCTCGGTGTTGAAATTCCTTTTTAATTTTAATAAAGTGACATCATCATTTACATGAATAAAAAATGCCATTTTACAGTAGTCTCTAAAACATTGAAATGTGTGAAAATTTGTGCAAAATAAAGAAGTCATCTACAGTGATCAAGATTATGTTGTGCCAACCTTTTTCGCATAACCTCGTTTACTTTTCATTTCAATTCAGGAATTTAAAAATTCTATCACTTTTTTTTTTTTTTAAACCATCTTCTTCTCTAATTTTTTTTTTTTTACCAGTTGAGATTTTTTTTATATTTCATTTTTTTATCTTTCTTTTTTTTTTTTTTTACGATCTCATATTCCAAAATATTTTTCACAAAGATTGGAAAAAGATTTAAAAAAAAAAAGATACTCCTTTCTTACTGAGAGTATTTTGATTTCATTAATTGCCACGTGAAAGCAAGAGGAACATTCATCTGTCTGTAGTTGTCTGTTACAAAGTAAAAAAAACGGATTCATTTCCATTTTATTTTTATTTTATAAATTATCATTAATATTTAAATTATTTTTGAACAGGTGTCAAATATTTCATGGTGTTTTATGAAAAAGAAAAAATGTTGATATTGTCAGAAGAATTTAAGTCGAAGGACAATTATTGAAATTCATTCCGTGTTTTTCTTTTTTTTTATGCTTTATTAATAATTCATCGTTTTTTTCTATGTTCAGTCAGTTGCCAACATTATAAATATTTTTCTCAGTTCAATAACAAAAATGTCAGATCAATCCTAGTTGGAAATCAAGTCATAAAATAATTAATGAAATTGTTCTAATTCCCATAAAATAAATTCTAGTTTTACTCACGCGGCAATGAAAATTATCCCTAGTTTTACTTTTAAGTCATAACTTATGATTCCAGTCCAAAACCTTTTTACACGAGGTACACTCTTAGTAATAATAATAATAATAATAATAATAATAAAAAAAGCTGTTTTAATAATTTTTAATAAACCGCCATTTTTGCAATGTACACCAGTCATAAATTCAGTTTCCTGCTTGCTTTTTTAAATAAATACATCTTTAAAATTATGCAGATGCATAAAAATTTAAAGAATCAAACTCTGGTATGTACAATACAACTAAAAAAATCAATATTATGTTCCATATTTCTCGTTACATTAAAAAAAAATGAAAAATTTCCACATTGACTGGGGGGGGGCTAACTTCGATCAATGCCTATTGAGCTGGAGAAATTTTTTTTTTTTTTTCCAATCAAATATTTTTTATTTTTGTCTTATTTGTCATAATTTGTGTCTTTTCTTCTAAAGCAAATACCCAACTCTAGTGTTTAAATACTATATATTATTTATTTATCATTTACAAACTCCAAAAAAATGCATTTTATTGCAATAATAATCTGTTATTTTGTCTGTGCTTGATTGATTGTATTTCCTAATTTTAGTTTAGAAGAAATCACAATATTTGATTTTTCTATTGAACAATTTATTTTATAATAATACATTGTACCAATTCTACACACCTTTCCACTAGTCAGGGTGTTGGGTGGTGTGAGAGAGAGAGAGAGAAATGACAATGGTGAGGCTTGTACAGAGAGGAGAAAATGGGAGATTTTTTTTTTTTTAAAGTTAGAGCAAAAAAAAAAAATTCTTTTTACTTCACTCAGTTAAAACCTTCCATTTCCAAATAAATCTCATAAAAATTTGGGGATGCAATTTTACGATTGTATCATAATTGATTTTTAGATCTGTGTATATGATGATGATGATGATGATGTACCCATGTTTTCGTTATGGTGCGAATTAGTGCAAACAGTATTCATCCTTTTTTGGGATATTTAATTTATTCCTTACAGTGTTTTTGTTATTGTTGTTTGATACCTCCGCCTCCTTCACCACCTCCTCCATCTTGATATTGTTTTTTTAAAACAATGATATTCACAGATTTTTGCAAAGTAGTTGAAATTGAGCAAAGGAGGCAGACTATGTCTGTTGTTGTTGTCTTAGTAAATTAGAAATACAGACTCTTTACAGGAGTAGCTTTCAAAAGTAATAAATTATGGTATTTATTATATTTGGATGTTGAGTTTACAAAATTGATTTATCCAAAATTATTTTTGGCTCTATTTTTTAGATTTTACAATCTCTTTTCCCAAATTTATGCTCACCTTTACAGCAGTCATTACAAAAAAATTCTTTTCTGATTTCCAAGATGACCATTATCTACATTATTCGGACTATTGTCCCTATCTTTGTCGCCATATTTATCGCAACGTTTCAGCCATAATACGCTCTGGCCTTCTTCAGGTGGTTGGAATATCGAACTGAACCCTTTATTTTGGTCACTGGGGTAGACTATTCTAGTTCCACGTGCCATGTTTACCCCAGTGAGCGAAATAAAGGGTTCAGTTCGACATTCCAACCACCTGAAGAAAGCTGGCGCGTACAACGGCTGAAATGTTGTAATAAATATGGTGACAGAGATGAGGACAATAGTTCGAATAATGTAGATAATGTACATAATACCTCATCTCAGAAATATAGACAGATTCCAAGATGATGTCTTTCTATCATTTTGTATATTGTTTGAACTTTTATCATTGTTCTTTTTTAGCACCAATGTTTTGGTTGATATGAATTCTAACCTCTTCAGGTGTACATCACATCTCATGATCTTAGAATGTTAGGATGTTGCTGTTGAAAAGCTAAAAAAAAGAACCAGTGATCATATCATTTGTAAAGAGGAACTGAAAACGGCAGAGAAAAGAAACAAAATCATGATTATAATCTGTAAAAAAAAAAACACTGATTATTCATGTGAAGAGAATGAAGGAATTTTTTAGCTTAAGAGTTAATTTTTAGCTTACTTCCCATTTTTAGGAATTTCATTTGATTCCTTGATTGAAGGTTTCTATCATCTTAAAATGATAACGTCATCAAATTTGGGTGAATGTTATCTGATTCCTTAATTCAAAGTTTCTATCACAAAAAAATGATAACGTCGTCAAATTTTCAACAGCATACAAACTAATTTCTCTACAATTCTTTTCTGAAACTATAAAATTGTCAGTATTCTCCAATTCTAACCTGGGAGATACTGATTAACAGGAAAATTGTATTGCAAGTGGTGAAGGCCTGCCTTTGAGGAAAATCTAGAAGAATGCCCAGTAAATATTATACAAATGATTTGCTTTGGGCATTTATAACAGCTGACCTGGACATCACAACAAAGAAGATAGCAGATGTAACAAATTTAATGTTCTTTGAAAAGTAAAAGGCTTTAAAAAAATTTGTTTAAATTGTATATTCTTGAATTGTTTTGACAAAAAAATCATTTCAAAAAAAACACTTAATTTGTTTAAATTATATATTCTTGAATTGTTTTGATTATTGAATAAAAAATCATTTCAAAAAATAAACATTGTGTGAGTCTCTATATATATATATATATATATATATATATATATATCTATATATATATATATATATATATATCTATATATATATATATATATATATATATCTATATATATATCTATATATATCTATCTATCTATCTATATATATATATATATATATATATATCATGTGGATAATGTTTTCTTGTGACATGTTTCATACTTTAGGACTTCATTGGAGTAAATTTGTTGGTGCTTCTACAAATGTGCACAAATAAGGGATGCTGGGAATTTTTAATTTTGTTTGTTTCTTAAAAATTTACTTATTTAATTTTAATAAAAAATTTGTTTTTTTCGTTTTCTCCTCACTTGTTCACTCACATTTTCTCATACATAACCACATACATAACCAATGATTAAGTACAATGTTTCTTGAAATTTTAAAATTTCAGTGTAAATAATGTTTTTATCATTTTAAACCATTGGCAATTTTTCACTCCCGAATACCATACATGTAAATATTCGCCTTTAGAAACAGGGCCATAATAATTTTTTTTTCTCTTAAGAAATATATATATATATATCTTCATTTGAAGATGAAACAGAACTAATGCTTTTACTTTAATTATATGGTTAAATTTAAAGTTTTTAGCTTCCATTTTTTTGAAACGTGGTTATTACTGTGTAGCGAAAAAAGCAAATTTTAAATCAGTTAATTTATGATATTTATGCTCTGTAAATTTACATTGAGCACTGTTTTGTAAAAATAAAAATATCAATAAGAACACCGGATTATATATCTTACTTTTCTTTCTTTTTATTTATATATTTTTCTTTTGTCGTTATTCACACACACAGACACATTTATAAAAATATGACAAACTGGAAAGGTTTTTTGGTGACGTATTTCATCTGTTAGGATGTCATTGGAAAAAACAGTTACATACATACATACACACACACACACACACACACACACACACACACACACACACACATATATATATATATATATATATATATATATATATATATATATATATAATAATAATGTTAATAACTTTTTTAAAATGCAGCATTGTCAGCTATTCTTAATTTTTTTGTTTGTTGTAAAATGTGGCTAAAATATGAGAATGAAATAATTTGCATCAGTCTAATCATTTTTAACCTTATGTTTTGAAATACTTTTGTGAAATAGGCAAATTGAACAGAGTAGATTGTTATCGAATATGAAAAGAAGGCTTTTCTTTATATTCCTCACACGTATTCTAAAATATAAATTAGATTGCAAACATTTACACTGACTGCAAACCTTTGACCTCAGCTGGGTAGGTCAAGTTGACATGAGAAAAGAGGACTTGGCATGTTTAATATCCTTTTTCTTTTTTGTATCACATATAAAAGCAATGGTGTGTTTGTTTCTTAGTGATTGCTACTGAAATCACTCATCGCATCAAATTTCACTTCCTACAGCAAATATCTACATGCTTATATTGATACTTAGATATGAATTTATATGTATAAAAGCTTTTTCATTACAAGGTTAATTGAATTAAAATTTTCTTTTTGTTATTGCAAAGAATAAGTCCACAAATATAGATCATCGTATACAACACAATGTGATTTCATAAATTCAATGGATACACAGCCCAACCTTTCCTCTTTAGTAAAATCTTACAGCCATATCTTGTTGAACACTGATTCCTGTACGATCACCAAACTTAAGCAACATTGAGCCTGGTCAGTACCTGGATTGTTGACCAATCTGGAATACTAGGTGTTGTAAGCTTTTGGATTTGCGGGTGATGTAATGGATAACAGCTCGGATTTGTTAATTGGAGAGCCGAATTTCAATTCTAGTTGGATTTGCTATATTCGCTTACATGCAAATACCCTTGAAAAAGGCATGAATCCACGTCATCTTCTCGCAGCTATGGATTAATTAGTAAGACATATCACTAAATCATTATTATCTCCAAAACAATAAAATTTTTACAATCTAAAAAAAAGTATTTTCTGACTTTAAATAACCTGCAAAAAGTTAAGCTGTAGAAAACAAAACAATTGAATTTTTAGTGATGCCTTCAGTAATGAGATATTCTGTTGTTATGGTAGTAATAGTTATTACTTGGTGTCAATAAGCAAGCCTGCCTTGTATTACAATAACAATGTATTATTGCTTTAGAAAGTAGGGGATATCAGGCTACTTATAAATTACTTTTTATTTCTTTTTCATGTTATCTTTCTTGGATATTTTTTTATTTTTAATGATTTAAAAATGGAATTCTTTCTACAATGCAACAATAGCATTAATTATAGAGAAAAGAATAAGATTGTTTGGGTTGAGATTATAACCAATGCAATGACAAATTTTATTGGTTTACTTGATATAGTCTGACACAGGGCCATAGTATATTGAGCACCACAACATTATGATACTCCATATCACCCATCCATTGAATATTGTTGCCACATCTAGTCTGGTGCTTCTGCTATATATTTAGAGATTCTTGATAAAATCCAAAGAATCTGCAATGTTATTGGTCCTAACCTGGCATCTTGGCTTCAGTCAATTTCTCACTGCGAAAACGTAAATTTCCTGTGCCTTTTCTATAAATATTTTCATGGTAATTGTTCTGGTGAGCTTTCCTCTATGGTACCTAGATTTCATGAATTTAAGTGTAGTACTAGATTGGCAGGTAGGTCTCACCATTTTACAGTTGAATTGGCTAGATACAACTGCAAGTTTTATGCTAAAAGTTTCTTCTCTCACCCTTGTGGGACTCTTCTGGATTCTTGCTTTCCTGTTGACTTTGATTTTCAAAAATTTAAATGCAATGTCGATCGTTATCTTCTGTCTTCTTAATTCCTGTTCTTTTATTGCTCTCTCTCTCTCTTTGATAATGTTTTTTTTCTTCTCATATTCTAATACTTGCATCTTAGTGGCTTTATTGCCTTGCTTGTATGTAATGTAAATAAAGCTTGTTCATCTTAAGGTCAGTCTTTGAAATCTCTTCTTGGACACAAAAGAACACAATTTTATCTAAATTTTATGCTTAGCATTAATTAATAAATAATAAATATGTCCAACACATGGCTACATTTATGGGTCATAAAGTGAAACTCATACTTTTTGACAATTTCCAGTAATGATCTGGGACAAGTGGCATTAAGAGATAATTATTAAATTTTCATTCATATTTTACAGGACTATAACCAGTTGTATGGTCTGTGAAGGTTAAATTTACTAATAATGTCTTGTGAGTCTTTTTCAAATATCTTGAGTTTTGTTTTCTTTTTTTCAGATTCTATGATAGATTTCAAAGGAGTGTGTGCATATTTAATCTCTTGAAAAGACATTGCAAGAAGACAAAAAAACAAACAAATTCTTTAATAATTGCAGAATTTGGATAAAAAAGATAAACCATGACAATGTTTCTTTATATTTTTCTGTATTTTTTCTTCCTTTGTTTTTTCTTTTCAGCTGAAATATTTTTTGGTTGTTTAGGGAAAAACAAAAGTACCATATTTTCTTGTGCATAATATGACCCCTGTCTGTTTGAAACTAAAAACGGGGAATAAATTATTACATCTTTGAGTATACTGTCATCCTTACATAAATTTTCTTTAAAATGTTGTACCATATTATCCATTAAAACCTCAATTTTGTACAAATATTTAATTTTTCATGATATTAAAGAATAGAAATGAAGCGGATGTTCAGACATTGCAGGTTTTCTTCTCTTAATTTCTGTTTGTAAACTTATTTTCAGAGAAAGGTGCTAACTAGACGTACTCTGTAATACATTTTAACCTTTTGCACTCTACATTATTCAGGTGAGCTTTCCTCTATGGTACCTAGATTTCATGAATTTAAGTGTAGTACTAGATTGGCAGGTACGTCTCACCTATCTGGGCAGAAAGAGAATTTCCTTTTCCACTGCATTCTTTTTCAAGGCCTCTCAACTGCAGCATCCTTATTGTTATTGGGTGATTGGGATTTTGAACTGAACCCTTTATTTCATCCATCTGAGTAAATTCTTCTAGTTCCCTGTGCCATGCCTCTTCCAGACATCTCAGTATAAGTTATCTCCCTTTTAGCTCAACTCTCCAAGTTTTTCTTCACCTCTGCTGTAGCCAGGTATTGAAGCTACAGCAGAAGTAAACAAAAAGTTGGAGAGTTGAGCTAAAAGGAAGATAACTGATACTCAGACATCTGGAAGAGGCATGGCATGTGGAACTAGAACAAACTGACGTAAGTTAGAGAATGGTTTGATTGAAATGTGCTAACTAGAACAAAAAGAATTAAATTGAAATTCTGGATAATTCTGTGATGTGGAGGGTGGCAGGGTCTTCAGCTTTCTTGCTTTTAATACAACATTTCAGCCAATACAATCTCTGGCCTTCTTACAGAGTTCCATATTGCATTTGATGATTTTTAAGTTGCTTGCATCCATTTTGTTTTCATGTCTTCACTCAGAAGACAAGAATTTGACTGAATCACAGGACTGGAAGTTAAGGTCTCGTGTACACCTGAGAATTGTTGAATTTAGAAGGGATTCATATTGTCTTATGTAGTGGTGAGTTTTTTGTTTTAAAGTCCTTTCCTTATATGAAAGCCCTTAGTTGCTATTTTGTTTTCTTAATACTAGTTTCCAAATAGTATTAAAATTTATGACATTTGATTCAGTTTCTGAGATACACACACACACACACAAATATATATATCCTTTGACAGACTTTGTTATGGTTAATTGTCTAAAGCAGTAATTATCAACTGTTGTGTCGAGGCACACTAGTGTGCTGTAAAATATTGTTACGGCATACATATATATATGGGAGGGGGATGTAGTAATGGTACAGTGTTAGTATCTGAATAAATAAATAAGTATTAAACCTTTTCAAATAATTCTTTTCACTATTCTTTGATTATGTTATTTAACTAATTTATCTTAATATTAATTTTTAAAAAGTATTTTTATTTTTTTAATTTAACTTTATTAAATTTTCCTTTATCTGAATAAATGAACATTAACCTTTTTTTGATATAATTGTATTCAACATTTTTTTTTTTTTTTAATTAAAAAGTTTTACAAAGTTTTATGAATTAATATTGTCAAAGTTTCTGATATACTGCATGGAACATTTGATTTAAGAATTTTCCAATTTTTTAAAAGTATATTACACTAGGCTCAGGTTTTATACTAAATAAGCTTCCCAAATAATTGAATAGAAACATTGAAATAATAATAAGTTCATATTTGTGTGCGTATTGTTTTTAAAAATCTATGGTTTTATTTCCTAACATTTAAATGTCTATCCTTTAAGAATTTTGCTAAGTGTGTCGTGATATTTTCATTTGCTCCTAGGTGTGCTGTTGCTTAAAAAAACGTGAGAAACATGGCTTTAAAGGCATGAAACTTTTTCTCCATCATCTGTTCTACTGATGTTATTAACAGAAAAACTTTTAAGTTAAATCAGTGATTCTCTTTGATTCTGTAATTTTAATTGAAGAGATGAAAAAAAAAGAAGATATATTGACTTGATCCAACATACATTTGAGGAAGGTTGAAGAACATATCAGCCAAACATTGGGATAAAAACAACAAGGATGAAGAAAATAGTTTGAAAATACACAAAACAATGAAAATATTTAACCTCAAGACACCAGACAAAATAATGTCATATATATAGTTTTAAGATGTGCTATATTTATGGGACAAAGTGCTCAATATCAGAGATAGGCATATGTAAAAATAAAAACAGTCGAGGCTTACAGGTTGTTTCATTGCAAGATGCAATCAGTGGCTTGACAATTGTCAACGGCCTGACAGGCTGAGTGTTGACTTCAATGTTCACTTTATATTTACATATGCTCTATCTCTGATATTGAGCACTTTATCCCATAAATATAGCACACCTTAAAGCTATATATATATATATATATATATATATATATATATATATATATATATATATATATATATATAAAAGTAAAAGAGATGAAGAAAAAACTATTAGACGACACATTTTGTCCTCGAAGGACTTTATCAAGACAATGTAGGATTTATTTTGTTGGACATGTTTATATATAAAAGCAAGGATGTCATTAGTTTATGAAGGCTAATAAATTTGAGAACATTCATGAATGTTCATCAAGTGGTTGAAAAAGTCAGTCTTTAGTCCATTCGTGTTTGTGGAGACCACTTCCTGCTATGTAAGCCTTGTTAAAAAGTGTATGTTCCTTTTTTTCCAGTTCTTGTACTGAGGATTTGAAAATTTGTAGCCATGAAGAGGGAAACTACAGACCCAATCTATCTGAAAATAATTTGCATATACATTATTTAAAAAAGAAAAGAAAAGCTGATTCTCTATCACTCACTGTCTTCATATGACTCCACATGCATGCATATAATGCATATACACATACCTGTGTTTTGTGCAAATGACTTTTAGATGATTCTGCCTTTTAATGTACATATGAGCATGTGTGTGCACACACAATACATTCCCCTCTGTCAGGATAATACCTTGGGCTGAACATAAAATTGTAAGATTTTATGGAACTTTTAGGAAGTTATTTCATATTAAATAGAATTATTTTTAAAAAGGTTTTAGTTTTCTTGAATTTTCTCAAATATATCTCCACACAGTTTAAATGGAATTGAAATAGGCATTGATGTCATGAGGGTTAATTTCACTTTTGATCTGGTAACAACCCCTGGATAACAGGAAAATATGTTGAAACATGTTGCCCTTTGAAGTCATTTTTATGATGACCCCTGTATTTAAACTGAACCTATTTTCTAATAAATGTAGTATTTTAAATAGACAAACAATTTAGATATGAGATCTAATCATCTTGTTGTTAGTGAAGCGATGGGGACTAAAACTAGTATTGTATAAAAGCAACAAAGATGGAGACATCCAAAAATTTTATGGGATAATCCACCCATTATCTTGGGAAATACTCAAGGAAAAAAAGGGCACAACTTCACAGGGAAAAAAAATATTGCTTTTTCTTGATTTGATATTTTTTTTGTATTAATCAAGATTAGACAATAATATTTCTACTACGCGACAAACAAACAAAAAAAAAAGTCAAAGGTGACTGCCTTTATTTTTTTTTCTTTTCCTTTTTTTTCTCCTGTAAAGTTCTTCAGACGATTGTTTCTTCTCAGAATATCTAGCAAGAAATTTCAATAAAATTAATTCTATCCTCAAATGCAGTGATACATATTGAGGGCATTTTTAGTCGGTCTGGATAATATGTCTGACTTTTATTGATAGAGACAGACAAAGTTAGTCAATGACAGACATTCGCCTGTAAAATCAATGATGCAAGCATTCACGAGAGATGTCTTGGCCAACAGCCAACACGTTTGAATAAAGTAGGTTTTACAATTGTAATAATATGTTAATGTCGAGTTATAATAAAGTTAATTTATTTTATAGATATTTACTAAGCCTGCTCTAATACAAAGCTATGGCACCTAGTGAGAATCAAACTGACTATATCAGTAAAGTTCTGTGAAATGAGCTTGCAAACCTCTATTTTGCATCCATCAATATGATTTTTACTTTATTTTTTAAAAAATACACCAGATTTGTGTTTGAAATATTTAAATATTTCTCATAGGCACAAGTGATAGGCATTTGAACTTAGGTAAACTGTTTAACCATAGACATTTGGGCCCACAGGGTGAACTGTATTCACATAGCCATTTGGGCCCAAAGGCTAAACTGTTTTCACATATCCACTTAGGCTTCCTGGTAAACTGTTTTCCCATAGGCCCAAATGACAGGTGTTTAAACCTGGGTGATACCAAAAATTTTAAATCTTTCATTCATCTACTCTTGTACTGGATTTAGCTAAGCAGAGTAAATAACTACAAATTCAGAAGAGATTTCTTGGTAGACATATTTTGTTCACTGGGGTGAAAAAAAGTGGCTTATAATTTTCAATATTTCAAAAACCAAGCTTGGATTCTTTCATCACATCCATTCAGATCTGAGTTTTTTTTTTCCAGTCATAATGAATGGTTGTACTCTCAAAGAGCCCCCCCCCATACTTTGAATTTCCTGTTCGGTCTCAAAGTCAATCTCATAAATACAAAAAATTAGTCTCTTTATTCTATGGCTCCAGAAAAGACCTGTGGCTCCTGCTGCTGCGATGTGTGTTAACTTTACAATTGTCAGTTCAGACCAAGAATGGAATATTTTGTTACCATATTTGGACCTGGGGGGCAGCAGCCCAATTCTCACTTTCTAACTGTGGCAGAATTAAAAAAATCATTTAAGCAGCCTTGTGGGTGATAAATTGTCTTCCACTCTACAGCCTCTTTCTGTGCAAATGCAATGTTTCAAACCTCTTGCTATTTCCATGGCAAATGTTCAGATGAGCCCAATTCTTTTGTTCAACCAGTTCAGGCCTTTACATCCAGGATGTGTCCTTCTACTTCAAAGAAGGTGAATCATCCTTATCTCTGCTGTGTTCGGAATCTAAGAAGAAAGTTCTACTCAACTTCTTTCCAAGAACTGCCACTTTTTGTGGAACAGATTTTTGCACGAGTACTTTCTCGAACACCTTCAATGGTGATCTCATTGCGTCAAGGGCCTATCTTTTTTTGTTTTTATAATCATCCCTTCCTGTTCATATAACACACATCATTCACCATTACCATTTTGACTGTTACCCTCTACTTTGAATGGCTCTTGTGTCTTATATTGGGTGCAATTTTGTTAAAAAATATCTGGGCAGAAAGAGAATCTAATATTTAATAAATGATATTAATTCTTGCGTCTTCTCAGTCTTCCGCTTCACATGAAGTGGAAAGATTATATTGAATTGGTTGCTAGGTCAGCTGCTAGGAAAGTTGTGTTGTGTTAGACAATCTTTCTTGTCATAACCTATTTTATATATTTATGAGCTGAATATTTGTCCTTGCTTCAAATATCGCTGCCACATCTGGTTTAGTTCTATTTATTTATTTAGAGATTCTTGATAAAATCCAAAGAAGAATCTGCTATTCTTGCTTTGCAGTCATCTTTTGATCTTCCAAAATTTAAATGCAATGTCAATTGTTAACTTTTGTCTTTTTAATTCCTGTTCATTTATTGTTCTCTCTCTTTGATAATGTTTTTCTTTTTCACGTATTCTTTCACTCCCAGTAGACACCCCCCGCATCTTAGTGACTTTATTGCCTTACTTGGGGTGAAAGGATTAAAAAAATTTTTTTTTTTTTTTTTCAACACACTGATTAAACATTTTAAAAGTAATTTCAGGCAGAAAACAAAAATTAAACTATTTTACCCTAGGCTCAGAAATATTTACTTTGTTGGAGCAGAAAGTAGTAAAAAAAAAAAGTTAAATGGAGTAGTGATAAAGACAGTGGGATTCTTAAGAAAACCTGAGACTTTAACATTTATTAGATTCAAATGGCATTTGACATTTATTATATTGAACTAGGATTGTTTTGTTTTCTTTCTGTCTCTCACACAATTATTCACTTACGTACATACGTACAAATGAAACTTTGAACATTATGATTTTTTTTTTTTTGTAAAATGATTGATTTCCTCTTTCTTAATTTGATGAACTTTCATTCGAAAATAATGAAGAAGGGTTTAGTTCAGTTTTTTTTTAAAATGCCTCCCCCCCCCAATCACAAACTTTATAAAATTGTATATCCTCGGATGGCAACTGGTCTATTGCAGAAAGAAATGGTAATCTACTGTGGGGAAAAAAAAATCTGCCTCATCAGTCATGTATCTAAAAGATACATGATTGCTTAAGCATGTATCATGCAATCGCACATGACTAACTGATTGTACTACTATGACTTTTTGGAACCTTCTACAACTTGTTTTTGTTTATTTGTAAGGTTGTATGCTATGCTATAGCTATAAACTGTTAGATGCATTAAAAAAATACATGTTCTATCCAATGACATCATTAACAATTTGAAAAATAAAGCTTCTGAAATATTTTGATTTTCTTTTACCCTTATTGCATATATGATAAAATCAAATTTTCATTTTGGGGGTGACCTTTTTAAAATTAATGCCTTTTTCATCACTTTTGAACAAAAGTTCATTGATTTATGAAACAGGAACATAGAGTTAAAAAAAAAAATCACAACCGTATTGAATATATCCTAAGGCTTCAGATTAACTTTTCCCAGAACCATTTTATTAAATAACTTTAATTGTCCCCCACCCCCATCCCAATATTTCTTCTTTTAGTTTTGTTAGCAGCCTAATAAAAACACAATGGGGTTTTTATTATGCTGCTAACCCCGTTGTGTTTTTATTAGGCTGCTAACAAAGCTAAAAAAAAACATTTTGATTTTGATTCATTCGAACATTTTGGGCAGGGATGATTAAAGTTATTTCGATCTGTGCAATCTTTAAATTTGTCATCTCTCTCTCTCTACCCAGCAACCAGTACTCCACCACTTGATCACTGCTTTCCTGGGCTGAGCTGGAGAGCTATTAATACAGATTTGCAGGAGGCAGTTGTGTATTTTCACATTGGTTCATGACAAGCAGAAAACAACGCATAAATGTTTTTTAACCTTTTGAACCCTGAACTTTGATGAGTTCAAAGGGTTCTTGCAAGTTTTTTTTAACAAAAAACTGGCAGAAAAAGATAGTTTTCTAGCAATTTTTTTATTAAAACAAAATGGTTTCTTCCAATCAGATCCAAATGCTTTTTGCATTTAGAGATAAATAAAAGAAATATCTTAATGCTTTCAACCTTCATTTTTTATTTCAGTTTCTTTCACCATTTTTTTGTGTGTGCATATGTTTGAGTGTTCCATTTTATTAAATGCCTGTCATTATTGGTGAGAAATAAATTTAAAAAGAATTGCTTAAATTTTGTTTCATTTTTGGCTTTTGTGTGTGCAGGTGTGCTTCATTGATTAAAAAGCCCACCACTCTTGGTGAGAAGTAAGAATTTTTTAACATTTTATTTTAAAAAATTAGTTGCTTTTAAATATAATTAGATTTTAATTAAAAAATGTCTTGTCCCTAACTAATGTTCCTATCTGTTAAGATCCATAATTATTGACTAACAGAAGGAGAATTGTACTTTGTGTTGAATCCAGACTGATATATAGACCTCTCCTTACAAGGATGAGCACTTTTGACTTCAGGACATAATGGAAGATGTGATCAACACTATCATTCCTGGGCAAATGTTAATCACAAGCCCTGATTCTACCCTTGATAGTACAAGTGATATAAAATAAATATACAAATACATGCCAAAAAGTTCTTCATCTCACTGACAAAATTTGGAATTATTTTAAGGTGTGTCACTACTGATCAATGATCAAATTGCGATGTATGCCATGATTACAAATGTTAGTTTTCAAAGCAGGCAGGCCGATCCCAATTGGTAGATGGATACAACACAGTCTCTCTACCTCCCCCCATATACCCTTGTACTGCACTAATGAAAGTTTGGTAAATATTAAAGAACACGTGGTCTGCTCGATGGGTAAAGTAATTGCTGATCGTTTTTTTTTTGATGTTCAAAGCCAGGATTATGAATGCTGTGATAGTTGTATATTTTTTTGAAATAATCAAGATGAACATCTTAGTAGTTTTATTCCATCTTATTATTGTTGCTTTTTATCTCAACCCTCTGGCGCTATACACTCTTCATTATTACTATTATTTGATTTCAGCTTATTATTACTGGTACTCTTGTTTGTACTCCAAGCAAAGTCTGTATTAATGGAAGATGAAGTAAAACTGGTAGCAAAATAATAGTAATAATGAAGAATGTATTGGCCCAATAGATAAAAAATTTATTTCTCTTTCTTGTGAGCAGAAATACCTTGACCTAGTTTTTGAAGACCCAAAATTACTTCACACCAAGTTACCAAAGGTGATGGTGAAACTGGAACCATCTCAGACCCCCATATAGAGGTGCCCAAGGGATAAAGTCCATGAAAACTCTCAATTTCACAATTTTAGCAGTATTTCAAGTCCAGTAAATTACATCTTCCTTCAGCAATCAACAATATAATTTTGATAAAATATCTTTTTGCTCAGTTGGGTAATTTATTGAAAATTTAAATGCAGGAATTATTTTAATGTGTTTCATAATGTTGAAATCAGAAATGACATAATTAAACAATTTTTTTTTTTTTTTTTTAAGCAGATATTTTCATCACCTTACAGAAGTCAATATTAAAAACACACCATGGACTTGCATAAAAGTTAACTTCATTTACATTTGGACTATTGTCCTTGTCTTCGTCATTATTATCATTTTGCCTGTTATGCTCCCTGGGGCCTTAATCAGGTGCCTGTTAATCTGGCTAACTTTGAGTGAATTTCAAACTGGAGCCTTGATTTAATCGTAAATTTGAAGAAAATTGTGTCCTAGAAATAGAACTGGAAAAAGTTCTGTATCAAAGTTGTTTCACATGGAAATAGGTTTGATTAAGAATTTACAGGCAAACATTTGAGGTAAAATAAGTTTCTTTTTAAAAATCTATCAAAGCAAAAAAAAAGCTGATTAACAGATTTTAATGAAAATTTTGGCAATTATTCATTTATTCATTTATGTATAAAAATGGTTTTGGATTAAAATCTTGTGGAAATATGTTTTGTCATTCATAATTTTTTAATTTGATAAAATTTAAATGTCAGAAAAATCTTTATATACGAGATAAATCCCTGGGGAAATTAAATCAGTTGAAATTTTTAAAAAGATCCAATAAAACTAAAATATAGTTTCATTTAGAAAATATTAAAATATACTATATATAAAAGCATATTTGGTTATTTGTAACTTGACACGCTTTCAACAGTCTGCAGCCGATCTGGAGATCAACAGCCTTCTCACTTTGCCACAAGATCTGGATCTTCAACATTAGCGTCAAGTTGGTCTTACTTTATGGCTCAGAGAAACCTGGTGGGTAACCAAGACCAACAACCACAAACTTCAGACATTTACCAACCAATGTCTCAGGAACATACTCAATATCAAGTGGCCAACTGTGGGACAGGACCAGACAAGCCCCAATCGAGATTGACATCAAGAAACGTAAATGGGGATGGATTGGCCACACACTCCGCAAGCCTGCTTCTAGTGTCATCAGGCAGGCAGGCCCTTGACTGGAATTCATGAGGGAAATGAAAAGTGAGTCGATCAAAACAGACTTGATGCAGAGGTGAAGGCAGCTGGCATGACATGGGCCGAGCTGAAGAGGATCGCCTAGAACCACGTTTGTTTGGGGAGGTGTTGTGGCAGCCCTATGTTCCCCAAGGAATCAAGAGGCATAAAAAAAAAAAAAATGTCTATTTTAGTTTTTATCCTTTCAAATTCACAAATTAATCAATTTTCTACAGCGAACCAAAAAATTAAGAAAAATACCAAAATATTCTTTCAAATAATTTTTATTTTCTCAAGTTCTTTCAATCTCATCTGAGACCATCTTCAGGGGGTTAAAATATCTATGGATGCATATACAGTTCCTCTGTAAATTGAAAATATTTTTTCACTGTTGATTTACAGTGTTCTAAATTTGAATATACAAGGGGGGGTGGAATTTGTAATTTTTATTTTAATATTTAAAAATGAAAAAGATTTTTAGTTATATTTTAATTTAGTATTTTATATAAAACTTTGCTGCCAGAAACATTTAAGAACTTGAGTTGCTATAATCATAGTTGAATTTATTTTTGGCTTTAATTGTCTTATATAATAAAGGGCTTCCAGAATTTTAAGTTTTTGCTTCTTATTATTTTGGTGAAGTACTAATGTATTTTCGACAAATATCTGTCTAAACAGTAAATGTGGACTTGAGTGTTCCAAGATTGAATTATGCTTATTCAAGTGAAATGTAAGCCGTTACATCAAGATTGTCGTCGTAAAACTGACATATGTATTAACTTCTTTATCACAGATGCAATCTCCCAAAGGACACTTAAATTGATATACAATGTTGATCTTTTGTAAAATGCTAGTTGATGGAAAGAAATTGTTTTGGAGAAATTAAGTTAAAATTCGTGGATATGAAAGGATTAAAACTAAAATAAAGAGACATAATATGTGTAAATTATTTAACCAAACATGTTGCATATATATATATATATATATATATATAATGCTGAAAAATTTAATCCTTTGAAGTGTTTTCATTTTGATTACATTTTCCTATTATTAAAATTATCAATGTGTAGAATTTAATCTTTTTTTAAAAATTTTTTTGTGGGAAATAGCATAAAAAGATGCAGTGAAATTTTTAATGGAGAGGAACTCAATATGGAGATGTTTCAAAAATATTCCTAAACAGAGATGTAGCATAGACAAAAATGAATTCATGTGAAGAACGAAAATATAATGACACCTTCCTTATAGCCATTTTATGATGAAAGAATTGTTTTATGAAATGTTGAAAAGTCGCCTCAGTTGTTTTCTATAAAATCCATTTCTTCTATCACTTTCACTGTCAGGAAACAAATGAGAGAAAGCAGGATTAAGGTTAGCAAGAATTCGATAGAATTTTATGCTTATTTTCAAGAACATCCAATTTCATCTGTCTCTATACACCGCTGAAAAATTTGAGGAATCTAAAATTAGTCCAGGGTAGGTAACTCTTACTTTATTTACACCAGTAGCTTCCCTTCGTGTGTGTGTGTGTGTGTGTGTGTATATATATATATAAGTAATTCATTGAGTCTGATAGAAATCTCAACAAAATGCACTGGACGGCCGTTTCGTCCTATATTTGGGACTCATCAGCAGTGCGCATCCATTGTTGAGTTTTCTATCAGACTCAATGAATTACTTAAATATAATTATCAAATCCTCTTAATGATTTATATATATATATATATATATACACACACACACACACACACACACACACACACACACACACTAATAATAATAAGAGAAAAACAAAAAAAAACCTCAGATAGCAAAAAACCTCAGATATAACTTGTAAGTCTATCAAATATCAAAACAAATTGTTACCAGAGGGAAAAAATTGGAAAAAAAAAAAAACCCTAGAAACATCAGAACAGGGTGAAATAAATCATCCAGTGCTTTAAGTTTTTATTGCAAAGAAAAAACTCCAAGCGAGTAATAAAGCTAAAAAGTAGAGTGCTCAATATGGTAAGTAGAGCTGGGATAAATAAAATAAATCATAAAGAGCCAGGAACAAATTACCTGTACTTCACCTAAACACATCTTCAGGGTAAGCTGGCTAAAGAGAAAATGACATGAAACAATATTTATTGATAAAACCACTAAAACCTGTGACAGAAGATAGAGAAAAAAGGATTTCCTATACTTACGCCTATTTAGAATCTCAGTTCTTTGATTTAATAAATTATTAGGTTCATTACAGGAGATGACATTTGCTAATTTTTCTTCCATACATAATAAACAATACTTGTCTCCTGCTTTATAGTTATGGCCAGCATATCCTGAAGATCCATTTAGGTAAAACCTAGGTAGGTTGTTCCTGGCTCTTTAGGATTTATTTCATATATATAAAAAGAAATAGTCATACAAAGAATATATCAGTAATTAATAGCGAAATCACTTCGCTAACAGATTAAATAAAGCATTAACTTACTAACCACTCATTGAACGACACAATCTTTGTTTTTAAAAATTGTAAAATGGATTAAATGTTTAGTCCATTTTCAAGTACTTTCGATGAATTCTTTCATCATCTTCAGGCATTGAAAGATTTTTTTTAAAGTTTGTTATTATTAACAGTTACAAAATTTTGGAGTGTGCAATTATAATTATTAATTATAGTGCACCATTTAATAATAACATACACGGGCAAAACAATAATGATAATAATGTCCGTGTATTGTTTAATATATTGTAATGTAATTGACATCTTTGATAATGGCTTATGTAAGCTGAAAGCTTAGATAGGATTAAAAAAAAAAAACGTATCAATATGGTGATTTTCTTTCTTCATTTAATGATAATGTCATTAAGCTTATCAGACGATATGAAAGGAACTTACTTAAAATAAATAGACAATACTTGTCTATATTATTTAATGAAACATGCATCAATGAAAAAATGCTGCCTAAATACACTATATATATATATATATATATATATATATAATTCACATTTTATTGAATACGACAGACAAGGTGCTTTGGTTTAGTTTTTTTTTTTAATACAATTTCTCATGTGATCTAATTGTATAAGAACACTAAATCAAATTCACCTTGTCTATCGTATTCAATGAAACGCCTATTGAAAGGCAATATATTCGCTCAGGGGGAAAGTTACCTCCCTTACTTTCTAAAGCTAGAGAAAAATTTTTTTTTTTTGACAATAAGATCAAAAAACCTGCATTTACGAAAGATTTGTTTGGCTTCTTTGACCAGTCTCACAATTCACATACGGTTATTGTCCTCATCTTTGTTGTTATCACGTTTTGGCCTGTGTGCCCTCTGGCCTTCCTATGTTGATCAGAGTAATATCTAGAGGGATTTTCAAACTGAACTCTTTATTTAATCTATGGGGGTAGACTGTGCTTGTTCCACTGCCCATGTTTAGTAATTGTGTGTTCAAATCCTGACTTGGGTAGTGTGCAATTGGACCATATGGAAACAGGGTGAGCAATAACGGAGCAGTATTAAAAATATGAACTAGACGAGAGACTAACCCCACCTTAGATTAAATAAAGAGTTTAATTTGCAACTCCCTATATGTTAGCCTGATCAACATACAGGTGAGCACAACAAAGATGAGGATAATAGTCAGCATGGGTTGTTGACACCAAAACGATTTTTTTTTTTTTTCAAAGTAATTTTTGAAGGCTTCAACTTTTAGTTTGTCTACAGTTCTAAGAGTAGTTCTATATAAATGTTTTTTTTTTATTTTAATCTGCCCAGATTTTTATATATATATATATATATAAAAAAAAACTTTTGCAGAATTAATCATTTATTTATATCCCTTGTTTTGCGTCCCTTCTAAATTAGGTACCTTCACTGATTCAGTATGCATAAGCTTTAAAATGAAAAAAAAAAACCCTTCATTTTAGCTTTAATTAAAAGCTAAAAGATTTAAAAAATCTATTTCTAATAAGCAAAATACTCTGGTGTATTTCAAAACAGAAATTAGATGCCTTTGTAAGCAAAAGTTAATTCTCAGTTTTAAAAATCTTACAAAAATAAAATATATATTTCTAAAATGATATTTGACCAAAATTAGCAAATTTAAAGTTAATTTGATTTGAAAAAAAAAACAAAAATTACTCATAGCATAATAATATTGAATACAAGCATTTCTTAACCACAGGCTTTTGTTTTTCTGATGTTTTAACAGTTAAGTATGGTGGAAATGATAAAGATTCCCCCTCCTTGCTGTGTATGTGCGGGCAACCCTTAAATGCTAGATTTATCAGTTTGTGCATCTATACTTCTGAAATTCTTTTAAAGATATTTGGGGTCATCTGATTGTAATAAGTTTTACGATATATATAACTAGTAAATATAATTTTATTTAATATTTTGTAAGAATTACCTCATTGAAAATGAATTTTAAGAGATTTAAAACTTATAAATTATTTGATTTAATAAAAAAAAAAATCTTGTAAAACTTCCTTTTTACACCGAAGAAAGGATAATTGTCTTTAATATATCTTATTCATAAAAGCAACTAAAAGTTTCTCTAACTAAATAATGTCTTAGTTTTATTAATTCAGAATAGACTTTCAGTAAAATTGGGTTTGATTTGGTGATTTAAATTCCTTTAATATTACTAACATGAGTCACTAAAATTATCTCTAGGAATTTCTCAAGTTTTACTAAAATTAAGTAAGGGGGAGAAACATGTCAAAGAAAATTTTACCAAGATTTTCTAGAGAGAAAAAAAAACAAAAAAAAAAACAACAATGTCTAGTAGACATGAATAATCATTGGAATCTGAGGTTGGCAAACTAGAATTAGGATACACTTGCATGTACCGTGTTGTCTTTCCTTGAATTCAGAGTGCCATAAATTATATTATATTTTTTGTTTAAAAATTCAAATGCATAGAAGACCTGATTAACCAATAGAAAAAAAAAAAAAAAATAAATACACTAGAATTTCTCCGTATCTTATTCTCTGCTGAAGTTTTAATAAAAAGCAAAACATTTTAGATTGATAAACATTTCCTATTTCTTCATTTTTTTTTTTTTTAAGACTTGGATATATTGTAATGTTTTCTATATGTGTGTTGGTTTCACAACACACTGGACCATATTGCCTGGCAATGATTCTCTTTCTGAAATCAGGTATCAAAGCCAAAACAGCTGCTGTAGAGATAACAGATAACAGATTCAATTTTGGTCATTTGCAAAAGATTAGTGAGAGCAAATGGAGTTGGAAAGACAAAAGACAAAAAAAAAAAAACACAAAAAACAAAAAAGATAACAAAGTTCATTTATTTTTATTCTTTCTGCCACTTCCAAAAAGAAATGGGAAAATTTTTTTTCAGATTCACATTTTTCAAAGATTTGTTTGTGTGTATGTCCCCCCCACCCCAACTTCCAAATTACCAAACTCCACACATGTCCACAGACAAATACATTAACTATGCCAACTATATATATTAAAAAAAACAAAAAAAAAAACGCAAACAACAGTCAGCCTTCTGTCATGCGGCTCATCTGGAAATGCCCAGTAAACAAGATCTCGTACCCTTCTTCAACTTGCAGTTTTTTTTTGTCTTTGAGGGAAAATTCTTTTTCCACTTTTAAATTTTATTTAAAAAGGAAAAAAAAAAAAAAATTACTTGAATGAATGAAATATTCAAGAATTCATTATGAAGAACAATCCTTAAAAAGAAAAAAAAAATAAGCTTCTTTCCAAAAATCAGCTAATATTTGGAAAGCAAACTATTTTTCTCCTTTAAAGATTTTTATGTCTGTGGTGGTGGTGGGGGAGGGATAGATTAAAAGAAAAAAAGTTTCCCTTATTTCTTAGGGTTGTAGAAAAATAAAGTTTTTTTTTTCCAAACGAATGGCAGTCACATTTGGGCCCCCAATTTCTAGTATGCTTAAGAGAAAGGAAAAAAAAAATCTTAGAAATTCCCATTATTCATGGAGGACGGAGGTGTGGTGAAAAAAAAAAAAAAAAAAAAGCATGTGACCACACTTCAAGTCGTTTGGCCAGAAGACAAGCAATTCTTACATCATTTTCTACAACCCCGAGAAAGTTTTCGTTCAAGAAAATGTAACCAAATTGAAGGCAGATCTACATTTTGTATCAGTTGTCAATCCTCACCCCCCAACAATTTTAAAAGAAGGTTGTGTGTGTGTGTGTGTGGTCAAATATTAGGTTTGACAAGAGAAAACTAGATGGCATTTCAAGTTCAACGGCCAATGTTGTTTGGGAGAGAGGAGGGGGTTGATAAAAAGTGAATTTGGATAGTTATTCCTACCTCCACAAAAAAGGGACACTGGTTTAGATTTCATGTTCATGAATTTCCATTATTTAGGTAAAGGATTATCTAGTGTTACTCCCCCCCCCGGGAGGGGGGAGGAGGAGGAAGTGCTTCACCCCCCCCACCCCAAGTGTGGAGGAAAAAAAAAAAAAAAAAATGAAAAAGAAAATGAATAAATATTTTTTTAATTTTTTTTTTCTTTTTTCCTGATGCAACGTTCTGAACAATTATACAAACCTACATTTTTATAATAAAAATAGCCTTCATAGGTTCTTAAGGGGGTTTATTATCGTCACACACATACAAACCCATATATATATACACACACACTTGTAAAACGTCTTTGCTACAGTCGGTCTTCAAGTATTTACATGTATGCAGTATGTAGATTTTTGGGGATATGCGATCCCCCCCACCCCGGGTGCATAATTTATGTGCTGTCAAGAAAGCTATTATATAGAAGGTTTTAAATAGGCGTGTGTGTGTGTGTGTGTGTGTGTATATATATAGGGAGGGGGAGGAGAAGAGAGGGGGAGAACTGGGTTTTATACACATTTTCACATTTGGGAGAATGAAATTATAGAATTTTTTTTTTTTTTTTTTGTACACAAAAGTGAGGCATGTGTTCTGAACTCAACACACTTTCATGTCAGTCAAGAAAAGCACAACACGTGATCAGATTTCAGGGGGTAGACAATGCCAAATGTTACAAAATCACGCAGCATTGGTTGGTTTTCCGCGCCTGGAATGAAAAGAAAATAAATAAATAAATAAATAAATAAAACTGTCAATGAAAAGCAAGAGTAAAATGGAAAAGATATTACAAATCATAATTTTACTGAACTGCGATCAGAGGAAGACTAAAACTTTGCAATATGAAGATCACGAAAGCTGAAAACTGGGGATCAGTTTTATTCACATAATGATATCTCACAAAAAACAACAAACATTAAGTAATACTCATTAATTAGTAAGACTGTCTTAAAATAATTTATCTTCAAATTCTGATATAATCACCCCACCACACCTGCCAGTACTCACTCTCTCTCACACACACACACACACACACACACACACACACAGTATATGCTTGAACACTGCTGATGATGATGAGTATATAGTTGCACTCCCACTTCAAACCTCTAATATTTGAGGATGGGAACTAAATTCAGAACCAATTATGTAAAAAGCAAAAAAAAGTATGAAGTTAGATCATCCCCCCCCCGTAATCTTCAAAAGTTCCTGATAGGAAATATTGAAATATTTCACCAGACAATAGTTTCTTCTATATGAAAATGGTTATTGTAGATTTTGAAAATTTACATAAAGCTTGACAGCTTCTTTGAATAGTTTCAAATAATAATAATTTTGTAGCACCCCAGTGTTGAGGAAGTCGGTGGTTTGGGTTGTTTTATAGCAATATCAACACCTCAATGGGTTATTTAATGCTGACAAGATTTTTCCTTTAAAAAATTTATTGCTGGTATTAAAACCTATTTTTACACTTTCATAGTGTTTATACTCCTGTTAGGGGGTTAACTATTTGCCTAAAGCTAGGACCCTAAAACACCAACAATTATGTGATGGTTCCACACTCCTCAAAACCTCCTGATCAGAGTCCTAGCTGTTGGATGTAGTTTATCATCTTACCCAGGACAGGTTGAGGAAATTGACTGACACCATATTTGGGTGATGATCCTGATGTTCTCAATCGAACCAAGGTTGTTAGACATTTCTGACCAGTTGAATCATTTCCCATTTAAATGCTTAGCTTACAATTCTATTTCCATTCTCATTTTAACAGCCTTTATGAATATGCTACACACCTATGCTCATCTTGTGCTAATCTGTACATGTTGTCATTGAAACTAATCTGGTGCAAGGTCAGAAAGTATCACACCCCTCCCAACAAGAAGTCAGTCTAGCATGCTCTACGAGGAACAAAGTAGTCACCCTTATATTACAACAAGACTGAAAAGCTATTTTAATGACAGTTGCACATGCATTGGGAGAGGGAATGTTAAGAGAGGCAGAGTGAGCAAATCCCTTAAAAGTTGGATTATAAAAAAGGAGATTCCATCTAGAATCTATTTCCAGATTATAGAGGCTGGCAGGTATCTATCCTAGAAAGCCCGTGGGGGTGGGGGTAAATTAATTTGTCTATTACCCAACCAAGCATGTCTGCAGAGCATTTAGCAAGTTCACAGCAAGACAGAGAGAGAAAGTAATTTCTTTGGCAATCAACATGCTTGGGAGAGAGAGAGAGAGAGAGAGAGAGAGAGGGAGCAAGAGAGACTGCAGTGTTTTCATTTTCTAATTGTGAACATGACCTAAGCGCTACCTATGCAGCTGCTGAGAGAGGAGAGCGAACCAGCCAGATAGAAAAGAAGACGTACACTTTCGATGAGGGACTGCACTCGAGAGTAGAGAGTTTGTAAACAGACAGAGACTGCCTGCTGACACAAATGGAGAAAAGACGCAACGCGCTGACAGGGGTTGCCATGGTGATCGGGGGACAGTCGGGCAAGGATAGGCCGCCTTCGGGCTTTGATTAAGGGCTCGGAAACTGGTGGAGGGGTTGGAGTACGGGGAGGGGGCTCTGTAATCATAGGGGCGGGAGGTGGTGGAGGCGCTGGAGTTTTCACTTTCACCTGGAACACAACCAACGTTAAAAAGGTTAAACTTTGAAGATTTGTGTATATTATTAACTAATGATAATAATAAATAAATAAAAAAGGACCAGACAGCAATATGTAGAGAGATAGAGAGATAGAGAGATACAAGAGATAGAGAGATACAAGAGATAGAGAGATACAAGAGATAGAGAGAGATACAAGAGATAGAGAGATACAAGAGAGAGATACAAGATGGAGAGAGAGATGGATACAAGAGAGAGAGAGATACAAGAGAGAGAGAGATACAAGATGGGAGAGAGAGATAGAACAGAGAGAGATACAAAGAGAGAGAGAGATACAAGAGAGAGAGAGATACAAGAGAGATACAAGAGAGAGATGCAAGAGAGATACAGAGAGAGATACAAGAGAGAGAGAGAGAGAGATACAAGAGAGAGAGAGAGAGATACGAGAGAGAGAGAGATAATAAAAATGAGAGCAAGGAAGGAAGATGTAAAAAAGAGAGAGAAAAAGAAAGAAATTGTGTATCATGTTCATTAGAATATAGACTTTTTTTTTTTTTCCCCTTGTGTATATTTTAATATATTTTCCTGACTGATGAATTGATTTCCATAGATTAATAGTGAAAGTCAAATAAAAAAAAAAAAAAAAAAAAAAAAAAAAAAAAAATGTCTTTTCTGTTCTGCACCCTGTTCATATTCCGATTTTTTTTTTTTTTTGCACCAAAAGTTTTGGCAACTTTTGAAAATGAATGAGCGAACTAGCAAAGGGGTTTAGTGTTGCATATACAAATTTTGTTTCAATGGAATTTTGAAACCATATCTGTTGCTTTGGCATCACCACCATAAGTTGATGACCCTGTAGCAGATAACTGCAAATTTGAGTGAAGGAGATCCACATTCATAGCCAAGATCCCCAAAATACATTTGGGGAGTGGGTACTGAAGATGGCATCAGCTGAAGTTTTGATAAATGAAAAATTTTTTTTCTCTAAAACCATAATCATCGAATCTGATAATATCCTCATCCACAAAATACAGATGTGTACATATTTTATTCTGACAAAATCCTGAGTAACACAGAAATGTTTTCTCTCTTCAATCGATGAGGTCAATCCTTTCATCCTGACCAAATAAATCCACCCCCACCTCCTACCACACGAAATGAAGAGAAAGAAAAGAAAAATACTCACAGTTTTGTAGAAAGCTTTTGACTGATTGCTGAGGCCTTCTGATTTTTCTACAAGTTTATCAAGCGTTTCTCCTCGTTCCAAAACGGCTTCTATTGTGTTATGCTGAAGAAAAAAAGATTTTCACTCAGATAAACAACCATTTATTTAGTTAGTGCTATCCCTGAAAGTTATCTAATTTATTAAACAAGTTTGGTAGATCTTGACATTCACAGCATATGAAAAGTGGGCATAGCAGTGTCTAAAATTTCAATGTAAGTTCACAGATTGCATTTTGGATAGAGAAAAGAAAAGAGAAAAGAAAAGAGAAAAGAAAAAGGGAGAGAGCAAGAGAGTTTTAAAATAAGACCCAGGGAGAAAGTGAGGACCTATCCAGGAATATATTTAAATATGCAAGATTCCTGCAAAATTAGATGAAATTTTGTTGTTTTACTACAAAAGAATTATTACACACTGAACTTTAAGAAAATGCATAAGAATTAAAATTGTAGTAAAACTTATCTTTGATTGCAGCAGATACCAGCAATCTCCATTCCAAGTAGAATTCTTATTGCGTTTATTCAAATTGACATAAACTTTGAGGGAAATCTTTAAAATGGTCATTGCTCATATTTTTCAAGATTGTTTAATTTATCGACATCAAAAATTCATCACAGTA
The DNA here is from genome assembly GCA_903632075.3 of Acanthosepion pharaonis. NCBI lineage: Eukaryota > Metazoa > Mollusca > Cephalopoda > Sepiida > Sepiidae > Acanthosepion > Acanthosepion pharaonis. The sequence goes on along the minus strand of CAHIKZ030004991.1, from coordinate 736,226 downwards.
CGACAAAGTGAAAATAGTCTAACTGCAGACATCAAAAGATAAACGTTTTTTTTTTTTTTTCAAACATTTCCATGACCAGAGAATAATATCAATTCAGGTAGATATTTTTACGTATAGATTCAGATCCATTTGAAGCAACCTTTTCTTTTTTTTTATCTGTCCATATTTCCGAGATGATGTACTATAACAACTATTGACATCATTTAGATTGTTGTCATCATCTTTATTGTCAATATTCATGTGAAGTAATCCCAAAAGTGACTTGATCTAAAGAGATCTAAGTTCAATACCCAGCCACAGCAGAGAGAACAAAAACTTGGAGAGTTACTAAAGGAAATTAACTATTAGAACCACCTGTGCATTAAATAAAGGATTCCGTTTGAAATTCCAATGTATATCACCTGAAGAAGGCTGGAGCATACAGTGGCCGAAATGTGAATATGGCAATAAAGATGAGGACAACTGTCTGAATGATGTAAATACTGTAAATCTTTTTTTTTTTTTTTTTTTGCCTGCTGCTTTAAAGCAACAAAACAAGGGAAACTTGCTCAGAGTTAATCAGTGTATAATTAGTAACAATGACTTGTAGGCATCAGCAGCCAAAGAGAGAAGCCAAATTAATTTTCCCTTTTTAAAAATAAAATGGACAAACTAATAAATTGAAATCTGTCTTTAAAATGTTCTTGCAGGAAGAAAAAAAATCTTACCAAAATAATTTTTGTTTCATCCAAGTCGTTCTGGATTTTTGTCATAGCATCACATTCTTTTGGGTTCTGTTTTTCAGAAAGAGGAAAATGAAACTCTTAAATATTTACAGAAAGATTTGAAAATAATACAATTATTTCCTCAAAACATTGAAGATGTATCCAGCAGAGATTATAAAAAGTGCACAACAGAAAAAAAAAAAAAATCTGCCCCTAATAATTATTCTGAAGCAGGTTTTATATATATATATATATATATAATAAATAAATAAATAACTGTCCTTTATAATATATTAGAAGGCTTCACAAAGTAAGACAAAAAGCTTTTAATATTTAATTTTATTTTTAATGTAGTTATATTATTTTAATTTTATAAATTACTTATGTATGCATTTATCTACTTGATATCTTTGAAACAAAAATTTTAAATGAAAATTTCATCCATAAATTGGCTTGTTATAGTTAAGGAAAGTTTTATAAATTATAGATGCCTACTTGTTGAAGGCCAAGTAAAATGCAAATTTCAAACATTTTTCTGCACTATATATGACAATATTCCTAAACTGAACGATTTTTGATGTGAAAATCTAAACAATCCTCGAATAAAAGAACAGTAATGAAGTACAGTTAATTAATGAAATAAACTTTTTTCAAATCAATATGCAAATTAGTTAAACCTGAAAAGTGATATTGCCTGAAAGTCGATAATATACAATACAGATATTGAGCTTTTAGTGTGTAAATTATTAGAAAGTAGAGCTAGCGTTTTTTAATCTCAGAATTCGTTGGAGAATTGAGCTCCAATTTTGTATTTATTTATATAGATTCCATAATATAGATTTTACTTAATTAGCTATTATGTTTCTCTAACACTTCAAATGTTGAATGTATAACTAATTCTAATTTCTATTTTCCCATACTTACATTATATTTTAATTTTATCTTATAAATTGTCCCCATGTTCTGTCAGCCATGAAATGAAAATTATTTGTATGGAAAATAAGAATCTACATACATCAAATTGTCTTTAAATTAAGTGGCAGCAGAAGAATCATTGTTGAACTTTTAAAAAAGTAAGCTTAAACATTAATTCAATACTTAAATGCAGCAATCAATTTTGAGTTCTTCAGTAGTTTATTGATGCCTATCGCTCACAGCTACTCGACCCTAGCTATTGTGATGAAGGCCCAATCAAGAGCCCTCTGCAGAAGCTAGCTTAAATGCTGCCTGATAGAACTAGCAGCAATTTTGAATACAAAAGGAAAATAAGAGTTACTTCTTTTGAGCCATGAAAGTCATGATAATAGCTAGTATAATATATTAATATATATTTTTTAACCTTGCATAATCTGGCAACCCTGAATCTGCGTTCAATGAAAATCATTCCCTGCGCCTAACTTTTTCTAGGGCTTTTGAATGTGCTATGAATCATTGAAATTGGACCAGTGGGAATTGAGGAGTTGCTTGACACACACATACACTGTACTTTATATACAAGATTGGGGAAATTTGCAGAAATTAAAAAAAAAAAAAAATTTAGTTTTTAGGAGTGCAGCTATTGATTCTTCCCAAAATGTTAATTTACATACTGGATTTTTTTTTCAAAATATCCCCTTTCTTAAAAGGAGATACTCCTTTCCCAAGCTAACATAAATGACCATAAAATTTAAAAAATGAAAAGAAAAATTCATGACCTATTAAATGTATATATAAGTAATTTATAAAATTAAAATAATAACTACATTAAAAATAAAATTAAATATTAAAAGCTTTTGGTCTGAAGAAATGAATATATAGAGATATTCACAAAAATTATAACCAAAATGAATCTAAAGTTTTTTAAATTATTATTATTAATAAATAAAAACAAATAAAATAAAATAAAATCTGACAACAACATTAGCAACATTTACTCTTGTTTATTAGGCATTAAATTACTTCAATTAGTGTCCGCCATAGTTTACCTTTACATACACAGTCAAAATTATTTTAGAGTGCTCTTAAATTTAAAATTTTTTTAAAACTTAAGGATATTTTTTACTTCTATTTTTAAATACATGCTGCAAAATAAAATCCTTATTTATCTTGGTGAAGTCTCTCTGAGAACAAAATGCATTAGTAAAGAGTTACACACACACACACACACACACTGCTTCATTAAAGAAATTCAAATATTTGCATTTAGGACTTGAAAATATTTTGCCTTTGGCTTCTGGAAGGCCATAACAGCTGAGCTGTGAAGGCATAATTTCTATGTCATGTGAAGTTGAGTTAGTTGCTTTCATAAGTCATATAAAAAGATATTTAGAAAAAGATTTGACTGCTGAAGTGCAGATGAACATTTCTATGGTGTCCATGTGCTATCAATTCTTACCTGGTAATCTCTCAGGTATTGCTCACATTTTGGAAAATGCACATTACTACAATGAAAAGTAAAAGACAAATGAAGAGAAATCAAAATTGACAAGACTTTCTTTCACAAAGTAAAATCATTAATGACATCAAGAAAATTTTACCAGTTTAATTTTTCTACGTCAGTTGGAGGTAATCAATAATGCAAGGAAGAGCTAATCATGAGCAATCATTTGTCAAGGCTGACGAAGAATATAGCAGCTTTGGTTGCCATTTTCAGGATAGGTAAAGGTCAATTATGAAAGCACCCACTGCCTGACCTGTTGGTGTGCCAAATAAGATGATGGTTATGATAACTGAAAAGGAGACAGAATTGGATTTGGGCCCTTCTCGGGGGGATTAATATGAACATATCCTCTAGAATTTCATTCCTGTTAGACAAGCAGGTTTACTGAGATAGTAATCATTAAATGACTAAACTTTCTGTGAGGCTGTTATTACTAAACATAGTCCAGAGAGGGGGGGGGGGCAAATTTTGCTAAATGACAAAAAGGGGTGGAGGACCCAAAATTCCCTTAATCCTGAAGGTCCCCACCATTCCTTCCTTTAGCACTGAACAGGAATGCCTTACTTGAATCTTGTATAGAAATTTTATGAACATTAAACTTTTTTTATTTTAATCAATTGGAGTCAAAGTTCATACTGATAAATTCAGGATTTTCGATGTCTACACGTCGTCCATTGAATGGCAAAGAATCATGATTTGGCTGATGTTATTTGCAGGAGAAAACTCCTTGGCATTTTCTAAAAAACCAATGAGTTTGTGTGGAAAAAGGTTGAAAGTTTTGTGGGACACCAGGAATCTCTTCTTGTCACTGTCAGAAAAAAATGGCGTGATTTGGACACATTACAAGGCACAACAGCCTGTGCAAGACTAATCGTAAGGCATCGTTGGAGGTGGACATAGGTGAGGACGCCAATGCAAAAATTGGTTGGACAATGTCAAACAATGGACAGGTATGACTATACCAGAATTGCAGATAGCTGCTGTTGATAGACCATTGTGGAAAAGAGTATGGCTTCTGCTTTTGGATCCGCCCTATGATTACAAAAGTCAAGGGGATGGTGATGATTTGTTAAGAGCAACAAATGAAGGATGAAGAAGAAAAAGAAATCTGTTAAGAGAGAACAAAATACTGATGAGCTGACAAAGAATCTCAGGTCAGGGAGATTCACACTTATCTTTTTTTTTTTTTTTTATTACAACATACACTCTTCAGCCTCTTTAGAACTTACTGATCTTAGCTAAGTTTGGCATAAGGTCACAATGAATGCCTTTTTGAATAGTTTGTCTTATTGTAATGTTATCGCCTTTTAAGCGAGAGAATGCAAAAATTTTTTTTTAATCCTGAACGTACTTAACAAGCCACAGCAGAATTAAAAAAAATAAAAAAAATTTAGTTTAGCATTCCAATGCCCTTGAGTAGTTCAGTAGAATTTAATAGAGCACAAACAGACTGACTACTAGATTTCCCTTACCTGCATCAAACTTTTAAAAATTGGGGGTGGGGGTCAAAGGAGCCCCACATGCATAGCAAAAAAGGTCTTGTGCCATTAAGAAAATAAAATAATTTCAGCAATCAGAAAAACGCAGAAGTATTTGTAAGAAAAAGGGGATCAATGAAGAAAACAAAAATATGAATAATTTGTGAAAAAAGACTTCTCTCATCATTTCAGACAGCTTTCCTCAGCTCTATCAACAATTATACATGGGTTTTGCCAAAAGTAAAGCAAAATAATTCATGTGATGTCAGCAGAATTCCCATTCAGTTATCGTCTCATAGCCAATTATGGTGTGTGTATATGCCAAATATCTAATGAAAAGTACAAATCTCAACATACTTAAATTCTAATCAAATAACTAAGTTTTTTTTTTTTGTCTGGAAGGGAAGAGCATCTTGACTAGGACAAGAATTTGGCATATCTTTTCTCTCCCAATATATATATATATATATATATATATATATATATATAAAAATAAATAAAAAAATAGAATGAAGTACTTCCTCAACTCAACTAATGGTCCTATGGGAACCATCTCAACTTTTGATGAAATTTTAGTAGGTTTTACCCACCCCATGAGAAAATAAAAACCCTAAAATTTCAGCTTCCTTTGTGACACTGAGGCTGTGAAGTGGTTAAACATTAAATTCTAAGCAGAGAAAGGGTTAAGCCCAAAATGAAATATAAACTAGAAGATAGAGAGCTAGAAAGCAAGAATGGGAGACATTTTTCCTGGTAATGTGGAAGTGAAGAAAGGGCCATCTGGGTTATATCTCACCCCTACAAATTGGAATAAAAAATATGGCATGTGGGAAATTAGAAAAATACATCATTGGCAAAAAGAGAAGCAGACGGGAATTATATTTCTGTTACCGAAAATTGAGAAATAAAAACAGAATGAACCTGCTGCATGGTTTAGGATTATGAAAATTGATCTGTCATAACAGGCAGGTGATCTGGTTTATGTTTTCGCTAAGATGGTGACTGGTCCAAGGATGGAAAATAGTGTCTCTTTTTTAAGAATTTAGGTAAACAAATACATTTTCATTGACAAAAACAAATTGAAAAATAATTTTTATCTATCGCTCAGGTTAAAATTAGGTGATCTGGTTTGTGTTTTCTCAGGTGGGTCCTGGAAAAGAGTCAGAGAATTGAAATTAATGAGAATAAACCATGCCCTTTCTTCTCACTTTAAAAATTAAATTTGTCACAAAGACAGTTATGAATACCGGAAAGGAAAGGGGCAGAATTTATCCCTGCCTGTGTGGAGTAGTGGTGCAAGATATGAAGTGAAGCAGGTTGGAGTTAAGGGAGGAGCAATTCTTATGACTACTCCCAAGGAAGGTGGATAGTTCTCCAAATTTGGAAAGTTGATTAAGAAAGTAGAAATAGAGAACAAAGAAAACCATTATTAGAATTAATGAAAATTGGGGTATGACCAAATCCCCAGTACCCTTTGCCAGTTTGGAGTCAAAGCGCACATAAGGAAATGACTTTGGGGAGCTCAGAGACATTGGGCTGAGAACCTGCATCAAGAACCTGTGAAATCCACGTCACCTGCCATGAGATTTCCTGATTCCAAGACTTTGAACCCAGCTCTTCCAAAAGTTTAGACAATGTCCAGTGTCACTACAGAGAATGACATAGAAGGGTTCATTTTTGTTATACCAAGAATATCAAATGTTATACTATATGAACCAACTGAAGATTTAACCCCATGAATCTTGTTTTATTTTTCATTGTCAAGAGAGATTTCTTCCTTAATATAGCACCTGCCACAGCTTGAACCAGCAGTGTGTTTACAATGACATTCAGTCTTCCACCACTCTGAGATCAAGAACAGAGCATGGGCAGAATTGGTATGGCTCGAATCAGTCAGTGACCAACAACCAGCTAGGACCAGCAGAGTTAGCCCTGTGGTTAAAAAGTTGTCCTAAGACTGAGTACTGGACCACTAAACGTGATTACACCACTGGGTGTAGGCGGCAGCCAAAAGGTGTTATATTAATTGCTGGCCAAGGACGTGACCCTGTTGGCAGGTGGTGTTATATTTAGACACTTACTCCATAAGTTATGACCTCTTGAATTTTGGTGTGAAGTTTGGCATTCTCAGAAGATACCGAGTTGATATTTGTTAGCCCCACAGTTTAATATATGGATTTATTCAATTTTCCTACAGTTTTATTTGATGCTCTTAGTAAACATGCTATTGAAAACAATGTAGCTAGAGAAAGAATTTGTTTTATAATTCAAACCTATTTTGATCCACATCTGCCAGTAACAAGATGTTTTGTTCCAGGTGCAACGTCTGCTAGCCAAATTTTTATATTTACCTTTCATTGATTGTAGCCCATTTGTCTGCAGGAACGACAGTTTTGAATTCATCAAGAATCTATTGGAAAAGAAAAAAAAAAGTTAGTCAAAAACAAATTTCATGTTATTTTTATATTGAACTGTGCCATGCAAGTAATTCTTCCATCAATTACCACCGCTTTAAACAGATTGATTGCCAATGTAAAAAAAAAAAAAAAAAATCTCACCAGAAATAGTTTCTTAGTGCAAAAAAATAAGACTTGCTCATAGAAATAGTGAAGTAGTGATAAAGTCAGTGGGTAACAATATGAAAAGCTGAAGAAAATTAAATTTCAGATTAAAATGCACTCCGTATTAAAATACAATTTCTTCTTGTTGGTGTTACTACATAAAATAATTATAAGTAAATAAATCCTATCTGTGACATCAAAAGGCTATTTTTTTTTTTTTAGATTTCTGCTATATTTAACAGCTATAAATCCATATTGTACAAGATTGGTATCTAAAAGCCATTAAAGAGACAGGCATTCAATAAAGTGGATAAGCATTAGAAGGAATTAGCAAATTCTAACTCAAGTTGGAAACAAATAATGCAAGATTATTTGGTGCATAACCTGAAGTGCCATTGAGGAGGAATTTACTCCTAGCACGAGTAATGATTGCTACAGGAAAGAACATAAGGAAGAAACCTCAAGAAATTTAAATAAAACATATCAACACAAAAGGAATGTCACAAAACAATACACTCAATGCATTAATTACTCACTGTAATGAGTCTGACCAGAATTTTGATTTAAAAAAAAATGCTGCTTTAATTAAAGGAGGAAATTTATTAATTGTATAGAAAATGCTTTTGTCTGTAGATCCTCCACAGTAAAATTGCATCTTGGTCCTTATATTTCACAACAATGTGGGATATTTCATACAAGTGATAAAAACAAAGGTATAAGGGGATTGAATGAAAATGGCTAGACTACAAGCCTAGACTACATGCTTGACAAAAATAATATTTTAAAATGTTAAAATTTCAGTGTATAATTATAAGTGCTTTAGTCCAATGAAGTTCTCCCCCTCACAACTGTTATCCATTTGCCTAACATTATTGAGATCATATATATATATATATATATATATATATATATAAAAATAATGGAAAACTTATCTTAGTTGACATATTTCACCCTTTGATGGACTTTATCAAGAGAAATGTATGGATTTTATTCTGCAACAAGTATTTATAAACAAAAATAAAAATCTTGTTAGTTTCTCAAAATTTTTAAGTTTAAGAGTCACTCAAATATTCATCAAGTTAACTGAATTGTCTTGGTAAATTATGGAGGATGCTAAGTGACAATTTAATGACTATGAAAGCAAGTAAATATTTTTTATGCAATTAATATTTAAATTATTTTAGCATGGGATTAATTTATTATATATTTTTTAAACAAAACATGAATTTAATAGTTTTCTTTTAAAATGTTAAACCATTTTCATAGTTATGTATGTTATCTTAGGGAAGAAGTAATTCTTTCATATTGCCCTTTTACCATGGCTGTTTAGAATGCTTCTTTTTGTCATATAGGAAGATACAACATGGTGCTTGAATAAAATATTCAGTGAAAATTCCCGTTTGTCAGTAACATTTAAATGTAAAGTTCTTAAAGCAAACCCATGCCAAACCGTTTTCCTGAATCCTCAATGATTTGGTTGTCTGAAAATGACATCATCAAGATGAAACAATGGAAACTGACTGTGGAAAACAATTATGTGCAACAAGTTTTCGATCAATCAGTTACCTTCTAGACGTTTTTGGACCATGTTATTGGACCCAGATGGCTATTGTTTGCACATGGAATTATTCAATAGTAATTAATCTTTAATTTGGCTGTGGAAAATGTCATTCGGAGGTTAGCATTAAAAAAATCATGACCAATTTCCCGAGAAAAATCACTTTTTTTTTTTTTTAAAATGAAAAAAAAAAAAAAAACTTTTTCCTCTTTAAAACAATTTTTCAAACTTCAATCCTTTCTCTTGGCATGAACATCATTGAATAAAAGGAACTGCTTTATGACCCAACGATGGGAAATATGAAAGACATGCAGCGGAAAAAAAAAATATGTTATCTTAAGTGTTTCTGTCATCACCTGGGTCAGCATGTGTTTGGTCTTATATTGTAAGTGGTGGGGTTTATCAACAGTTGATGACAGCTTGTTTTAACTTTTATTGCTGGCTGGCTGGCCTTTGACCCAGCCATGTCAAAGTCAATTTGGCTTAATTTGAACTCTATTTTCCCTAGTGGTGCTATTTTTTAGGGAAGAAAAAAAAAAAAAAAAAAAAAAAGTGTAAATTTTTTGAACCCCTGGTAGCCATATAATTGAAAATTACCAACAGACTGTTGCATTTTGACCCCCTAGGAATTTTTTTTTCCTTCAAACTCAATTTTATGCCTGAAATAGTTTAGGCTTTCTGATTTTCCTCCAAAAATGTTAATTCATAATATATATCAAAAATACTAACCGTTTATGCTACCATGCTTTCCACCAGTAAGGTTTCTTTAGGCAGTAGAGGTTAATTGTATTCCCTGAAGGCCCAGTTTTTTATCTGAAAATTTCCAACTGGAATTATATTTGAAGGGAAGGAGTAAAGCAAGAGTAGTTAAAATGTAAGGGAGAGGGGAGGAAAATTAATAAGAATAAGGAGAGAAGCAATGATAAAGGAATTGAGACGCAAAGCAAGAGTAGAGGGAATTTAAGGTAGGGGGAGGAAAAAATATAATGGGAGGGGCAAAGCAAGAGTATAAGGAATGAAGAAGTTGGGGCGGGGGGTTGGTAGGATGCATTGTGATTCTGGTTCATATAAACCTAACATGTATTTTGAAATGTGCTTACAGTCCGACATCACTTCAGACTTCTCATTTAACAGCTTATTTTGGTCTGGATACAACATTATTTCCAATTTCTCCACCTGGCACAATATACACATTATTACCAATGTTATAAGATTTGGCTTTCCTCAAGATGCACCTGTGCACACTTGGGCTTCTTCCATTCCCCCACCTCCCATTTCTCACACATGGCTGGCTAGTTTTGTATAGTTTTTTTTTTTTTCAGATGGGGGTTGGGGTTTAAACCTGATGGTAGTTTCTAAATTGCTGGTACAATTATATTAGGTACCTCTACGGAATCGCTAAAAAATAGAGCATAGTCTAATGAAAAAGACGCCAAAGTTTATGAAAACAAAATTTTATCGTCAAAATGCTTGTTTTTATGAAGAGGAAAGACCAAATTTTTTTTTTTAATTATTTTTAAAAATTTTTCCATCTTTTTAGAACATTCTAGATTTTGATTTAAAAAACCTCGTTTCTCTTTGTCACAACAAGGGGTAGTAAATAACAGATAATTTTTAGCGCGTTTTTTTGTATTACACACATTAATTTGGAAAATCTTGCAAAAATAAAAATAATTGTCAGATGTTAATGAAACTTTCAGAAACTATTCACAGATGATCGAAATTATAAATATGTTTTTTTTTTTTTATTAAAGTCACGGCAGAGATATATTTTTTTATATTTATTAACACCCCCATAACTAATTTTATGAAAAACTCTAGAAATTTGAGACCATCGGTTTTAGTGATTACAATAGTTAAAGCACAAGGCTTTGAAGAATGTAAATTTTTTTTTTTTTTTTTAATTTGGTCAACGTACCTGAAAATCAGCTCTGAATTGTAACATACGAAACTCAATAAAAACAAATATATTATTTAATTTCAAATGTTTTTATTTGTTTTTATGAATATGGACAATATTTTCTGAAAGCAAAAAATTTTTTCAATGAAAATTGAATTTTTAATACAATTATTTCTTATTTCTTTAATTTTAAAAAGATTTTTTTAAATTTTTAAAAATTTTTAACATTAGTTAAAAGCAACGTCAACCTTTCAAAATGTCCGTGTAAGATTGTCATTGTCTAGCGTATTGAAATTTTTTTCATTTGGACCAATCAGATTAGCCATAGTAATTATGTAATTTTTGTGTTTATAGTCGGGCACTAATTATCAAGTACGGAAGACCAACCAGAATACAATTTAGTTGCATTATTTGAGTTCAGCATTGTTCTCCGCTGTTAAGACCTTTACTTTTGCGAAACATGTATGGAGAAGTTAATTTGAGTTTTCAATTTCAACTGAGAAGGGTACCTACAAGTAACAGTATCATCTTATGAAATTTAACTACTGCTAAACTTTAATTTATATGATCTTATTTTATATTAATCTCAGTTATGACATTTTCCATAAATGAAATATCAAAATTAATAATAAAATGAATGGAAATACAAATAACACAGTAAAATGTAATAAATGTACATAAAATTATAGTATTTTATGTACACTTCTGATAAAATTTCATAAGAAAGGTACCTATAAATTAATTAGATACCTTTTTTCTTATGAAATTTAATGTCACTCTTAACAGTCTTATTTTTTTAATTTCTTTATATTTTCCATAAAGCATAAATGGCGTAAAAATGAAAGCTAAGTACAAAAAAAAAAAAAAAAATTAGAGCGCTGAAAGTTTTCCTTAAAAAGTAACGAGTAAATAATTTGTTCACTTAAATAATTTCACTTCCTTCCATCCGTAAAAATTATCCTCCCGTAAGTTATCTAAACGTCATGAATGTGCCTTTCGTCACTCGTCAAGCGACGCGAAAGGTTATGACCTGCTTTGTTTTATTTTCAAATTACATTTTTTCGGCGCAGAAGCTAAGTTAAGCTTGGTTCAAAATATTTTAAATAAACAGTATAATTTCTGTTTTTATTAAAATCAGTTCTGAAAAAATGATAATTGATTTTTAAAAGAATAATAGAAAGTCAGATTTTAATCTTTTTTATCAAATTGAAAAAAAATGATTGAAAATGATTGATTACCTGTCCTTTTTTTTTTTTTTTGACAAAAAACAAAAAAAAAAAAAAACTATTTTTTTAGAAAATTTCAGACGTGCTAGGAACGATTAAAAAATGTAAAAAAATACCCCCAAAATACTTTGATCTTTCCTCTTTATTAATAAATTTTGTTTTCGTCAAGTTCGTCATTTTTTTTCATCATGCTATGCTCTTTTGTTTACATTTTCGTGGAGGTACTTAAATTATATATATATATATATATATATATATATATATATATATATATATATATATATATATATATATATTCCCAAGAGGATAGAATCCAGGTAGAAATTAATGTCCAGGACAGAGTAAGAATAATCACAATCAATTCATCAGACTAACAAATTTGTAGGTCTGATGAACTGGATCGTGATTACGATTCCAATGTAATAAATTATAACCATGGAATATTAGTGTTTGAGCCATATATATATTATATATATATATATATATATATATATATATATATATATATATGTGTGTGTGTGTGTAGTTGTATTAGAAGTGATCATTATGGAAAGTAAAAATGTAATTGCTATGAAATAAATGCTGTGTCTGCATTACCTTTGAGAGTAATGTGTGCGCAACTCTTTGTGGGTATTCATGGTCTGCTATTAATACTCCTGCAAGGGAATCACCTCGAAGGTAAACATGACACAAATAATCTGCAACAGAAAAGAAAGAATTCCAGATTTTTTCAGTCTTTACAACAAAAAGAAAATTCTTGCAATTTTATAATTAAAAGAAAAATTTTCATGTTCAAATGGGATGAGGTCCTTCTCATCATTATTCATACCTTACACATTCTCAGGTGTTTGGGATATATATATATATATATATATATATATATATAGAGAGAGAGAGAGACACAAAGCAAGCAGTAATATACCAGTCAAAGCAAATATTTATGTAAAATCTGGGGTTTCTACAAAACAAGCAGCAAAATATCATGCAATTCCATAAATTTCTTTTTCTTGGGTGAATTTTACAGGGATATTTTTTATTGACATCATGTTTGTTCACTTCCAGGAATCCTAGTTGAAGACCTAAGAAGCTCTATGTGTGCACAGATTCCTAGTGAACGACACTTTTTTGGTGGTCTTCATGTCACTTTCATATATATGATAATGCTGTATTGGATGCAGAGTAATTTTTTGAAGGAAAAAATCCATATCCAGCAAATACGGCATATCTTTAGTGAACTTTACAAGGGAGATAACTCGCTTTCGTACTTACCTTGTTCTTTGACAGAAGACCTGGAGAATGTTGATGAGCGTTCTACAATTATCCGACTTGTAAATTCCATAAACTCTTTTACCCTAAAAAGAAAAACAGTTTTGAGTTTAAAAATCATTATTAGCTATTAGTCAGACTGTAATTTTATCAGAATTTTGAAGAACCAAACCCTTTATTCAATCAACAGTGTTTAGAGTTTGCTCATTCTGGTTTCAGAGATGAAGGAATATTTTATATCAGTTATTCATTATTCAGACTCCTTCACTTTTGTGTTGGGTACCTTGACATGGTGTAATAGTTAGAAAGGTGGTCTTGCAAGATCAATTACGACTGAATAAAGAGTTTGATGCTCACTGGGTGCTCCCATACTTTTGGCCTTGTGCCACATCTAAGGTACGTTTAAAAAAAAAACAAAAAAAAAAAAAAAAAACTAACTTATTCACTTTGTGTTGCTTGTCAGTTTCTTCCATTGAACCACAAAGTGTGACTTTTTCACCATTGCCAGAATGTTCTTGAGTAAGGCTTTAATCCATTTGGGCATTTATCTGTAGGACACTCAAGGGAGGTGTAATTTTGAAACCAGAAATTTAGTTTTTGTACTCAGGTGGTCTTTATAACTACATATATAAGCAAACACATACAATGAAAGGAGGGACCTCCTTGCCAAATAAAAAACTTTGTACCAATGAAGAGTGCATATATAAATGATTAAATGAGAAATGTAAACAGTCAATTGCAGATATCCCCTGATGAATCGATGGAGTGATTGTTGGAGGGTCTGTCTATAAAATTCTGGAGTTGGGATATTGAAGATAACAAACAGCTAAGTGACAAACTTTGTACTATATAAATAAATAAATAAAATAAAATATAATATAATATAATATAATATAATATAATATAATATAATATATATATATATATAAAAAGGGTAAAAATAATGGAAGAACTTTGAACATGGACATAATATCTTGACCATGTTTTGAAAAAAAAAAAATAAATAAAAAAAAAAAATAAAATAAAAACATTTTATAAAGCATACAAACTATTGCTAATTTTCAGTTAAAATATAATCCTTGAAAATGGCTAAATGTATAGCCGAAAGCGCTCAGATAAAAAGAACATTTGGACAGTTTTTATATAATTTATCATCCGAAAAGAAAAAAAAATTGTTAGATCACATGAGAAATTGTATAAAAAAACTAAATAAAAGCACCTTGTCTGTCGTTTTCCATGAAATGTGCATGAAAGTAGGATTGCTGCATATATATATATATATATTTATTCCAGATGGAGTATATCTTTAGAAGTGATAAAATGAAAAAACAAGAGGAAAAATATACTTAGTTTTCAGCTGATGCATTTTGTCATCTGACAGACTTTATCAAGGTAAGCGTGATGGTTTTATTTTGCAAATAAATATATATATATATATATATATATATATATATATTTGACAGTTACTCAAAATTTTTAAATTTAAGAACACTCATAAATATTCAACAGGTTAACTGAAATGTGTAGGAATTTAGACCTTAGATTACATTATTTAGTATACTTGGAAAAAAAAAAAAAATTTTTTTTATATTATACATCTCTGAAAATTGTAATAACTGATTCACTTGTTTTCCTTTGATTTTCAACACATTTGTTGTGCATGTTGGCTTGAGAAAGTAGTAATTCTTTCAGGAAAAGTGAGATTGGGAAAAAAATGCGATGTAGATTGATATTTTGATAATATTTGATGGCAGCACTCAAGAATTTTCCTTCTGAATAAATTACTTTCGCTTTTCATGAGCTTGGCATTTTTTTTTTTTTTTTTTAGATCAAAATTGTGGTCGAATTCATTTGTGTATGACTAGTGCATTTATTAAATTGTTATTTATAAAAGTCTCTGTGTTCATACATGTTATTTAAATTTCTGCATGTTTCCTCAATGTATTGTGAAGAACAGCTGAGGCAATTACTGAAAAACGATAACATAGATTTCAAATTTAAAAACCACCACCGCTATGACCGATTTCACCAAAGGATACACCAAAGGCCAAATCACAGCCACATATGAAAAAATGAACGACATCACTTTCTTGTAGATATATAATAGCCCTGAAGGAATTAGCAAACAACAAAAATATCCACATATTTCCTTAGATAAAGGCTGGGGTATTGTAATCATAGATGAACTTATCTACTGACAGAAAATGTGAGACCTCATCGATGACAAATCTCTACAAGAAAATAAATGAAACATATCCATGATAGAGGCACAAAAATTCATAAGCAACACTAAAAAAAAAAAAATGAAGACACCACTTGGCCAAAACTCATTGAACAACACTTAAAAAACAAAAAACACACACTATATGGACTACCATAAATACAAACTGGATATACCAATGAGACCTATCATATCAGGGAGAGGCAGCATGCCACAAACTAGCTGGCACACTAATAAAAATCCTAACCCCCTCTCCCTAGCACAATTAAACCCTCACGTATATAAAAAAAAGAAAAAAAAAAAAACCCAGGTGACCTAAATAAGTTTAAAAATGTAGACATCAATAACAAATATATGGCCAGTTTAGATATAAAATCTCTATATGCAAACATACC
Source organism: Acanthosepion pharaonis (assembly GCA_903632075.3). NCBI lineage: Eukaryota > Metazoa > Mollusca > Cephalopoda > Sepiida > Sepiidae > Acanthosepion > Acanthosepion pharaonis. The sequence goes on along the minus strand of CAHIKZ030004991.1, from coordinate 720,498 downwards.
TATAGAAAAATACCTAAATCTACTAAAAACACACAAAAATAAATTGACCTAATCCTTCACACAAAATTCTAAAAAATTTTGATTACCTATGAGATCTCATCTCAGTGGCATTCTTGCTTGTCCATTTTTAGAGTTTCTAGAAAGTGGCTCTTTCAAAAACATTCTATCACCAAATTCTTCCAATTTCAGATTGTTATACCATAATACCTATTCTATTGTAATGGACTCTCCCACAGATAAGTAGTAGTAGCAGTGGCCAGTTTGGCTCAGTGGTGTTGAGCGAGTCAGTCGATATGGGACATTGAAGTACCAACCATCACAACTAGATTGCTGCGTCATTAACTCTTATTTCCAAGTTCCTAACGTTTTGTACGTCGAACCTAATTTAGGACGATTGAAATACAAGCCTCCACTGTGAAAACTACAACACAGATACATAACACCCCCACCCACTAATATATCCACAAGACACCATTTTAACAGATCTTGTCAACCAATCTACAATGGACTTCCTAGGTACCATGTTACACAGAGATAATAGCAAACTCAATTTTGACTTTTACAGAAAATCTACCAACAAAAACAAACTAGTCAACTTCTAATCTGGTATAATTCTAAGTTTCTACTTAAAAGCACTAAGAATTTGCAGCCACCCTACCCAAAGAAGAAACATACCTGGAAAGACATTCAAAATCATCCCTGTATCCCTATCACTTCATCCTCAATGCAAAGAGAGACAAAAATTATTATTATTCACAATAATAAATTAAACAAAAACAAATACATAATGCTACCTACTAATTCTATAACATCCACTATTCAAAGTACCTTATACCATCTAAACATTCAAATCATCACAACCACTTCCAAAATCATGGAGATAATCACAGCTAAAAAACATCCATATCAATAATAGTATCAAATAATCTAAGTTCTAAATGCCTACACATTTAAGTTAACCTGATGAATATTTACGAGAGTCTTTAAATTTAAAAAATTCCTTTCAAAGATGCTATAATGATGTAATCTAGGTTCTAACACAAACTTTTCAGTTAATCTAATGCATATTTATGAGTAATTTTAAATTTAAAAATTTTGAGGAACTGCCAAATATATACTTGTTGCAAAATAAAAAGTATCACATTTGCCTTGATAAAGTATGTCAGACAACGAAATGTGTCAGCTAAAAACTAGGTATAGTTTTCCTCTCGTCTTTATTCATTGTCTCTTCTACAGACATATGCCATCTGAGAATATTTACACACACAAACACGTGTGGATTGTCGGAGAGATATGTCTGAATAGATTAATGCATTGGTTGAAATCTATCTGGTCCCCTGACAATCCAGGTATCTTGGAACAATTGTATACTCTGCTTCAGAAAATTAAACCAACAAGTGACACAAAGTCATTGCAGACTGGAAAGCATTAACTGATACAAGAGATCCCTAAGCATGGAAAGCCAAATGAGCTCACTATTCCTGTAAATTGAATAAAGGGTTCAGTTCTAATGTAAACATACGTGACTCTCGCAAAAGCCTCCCACTGGCTGGCCAGTGATCACCCCCCATGTTGCATTTCAATCTTCGATCTGTGTTCACCAACTTCTGGGAAAGATTGTGATACAAGCTAACAAGGTAACACTATGATAGAAAAATGTCACATTGAGAAATAAGAACATGACCCCTGTTTTGTGTATTACAGTTATTGTGTTCAGGGTTTTGCCTGCTTGTCCAGATGGCTGGGTAGGTAGGTGAGACCAGGGACAACTTCTGCCATATCAGCTCTTACCCCTACCAACTCGTTGCCCATCAACTCGTATCGATGTGGTGACTGACAAATATGAAATGGAGGTTTCAGAACTTCAACACAGACAGTTCTACCTCCTGCCAAGGGCAAACCAGCACACTCTCTGATCCCAGCACCTGGATATAACCCATTTCTAGTTTTGCTGCCACTTGATCCCCATACCCCCCCCCCATACATTCCTTTACTCCACATTACCCTTTGGTCGAAGTGGGTGCTGCTTAGAAGACTGAACTTCAAGAGGAACCATTTGCTGGTCCATCAAAGAAACATTTTAGATCAACATAAACCACCCCTTCCTGTTCCATGTGGGTGTCCATAGTATCATACTAAAATGGCAGATGTTTGAACAGACAGACAGACAAAACATTGAGAAACATCACCACGATGAGTCTACCAGTCAAAAAGAAAAGCATATGATAAAAAGTGTTTGCAAGGTGGGGTAGGAAGAGGATGTACACATCATAGGTAGGTAGGTAGAGGTGGTTATCCTTTTAATGTTGGGAGAGAAATCAGTGCTAAAACTGTATATATATATATATATATATATATATATATATATATATATATATATATATATATATATATATATATATACACACACACACGAGTGGGTGGTGAAAAGATTTTTTATTTTTAGCTCAATACGTTCCCAAGAAGATTAGAGATTTTTGTTAAAAGATTTCTTGGTTGGTCCAAGAACTTTTCAGCACCTCCATATATGCAGGTTGTATTTTCCCATAGAATAAAGTTGCCTATAATCAATACACACTCAGAGTATAATTGAAACTAATCATACTTACGTTGATCTCTGAAAATAGCCAAAAGATGAAAGTTCATAGGAACCCTTCAATAAGCGAGCTTCATTTTCACCCTTATAAAGGATGGACAAAGCGTAGACCTTCATCTTGTTGCAGTAGAAAGTTACGTAGCAGAGTTAGTCAAAGAAAAATTTGGATTTAGATTCCAGACAAAGTCCTGTGTATCAAAATCACAGCAAGGGGGAAAGGATCAACCAGCAAATCCCGCAGGGGCACCAAACTCGTCCAATTCCCCCTGCTTCTGGGAGATGACCTTCAAAAAAAGTCACAGCACAGCAAGACTGAAAAGAGAATAAAAGGCAAGAAACATGAAAATTTAAATGAACAAGAGATTAAAAAAGAAAAAGAAAAAAAACCTTTAAAACTGGCAAAGTTTGAAGGTTCTGTTAATATTTTCAAACTTTTCTTTAAAAATAAACAAATTTGGGTTCATATATCAATATTCAATGCATTTTTTTTTTTAACCTCCTTTTAAACATGTATTCTTCCAGCAACAAAGTATTAAAGAGAGATACTTGCTTTTGAGACCAGTCTCTAAGCAAGTAAATAAAAAAAATGGCAACACAAAAATTACCGAATACAACGATGTGTGCTGAAGCAAATTAAAAGAGCAGGTGATTCAAAATACAAGAAAACATACATCAGCATCTTAGTCTGAATAATTTTAGCAGGTAATGAAAAATGCAAAATGAAAAAGATTCTCAAAATTTCAGATAAAAATGCACTGAATGGAAATTTGTTGTTTTTGAGATATATATATATAAGTTTTATTATAAGAGATTATAATAAAAACATATTGAAATTATTACGCAAAAGCTTTCAGGTTTCAGTACTGTGATTGTACTTCTTCATGCGATGCTAAGAAACTGGTGAATAAATGATTTTTAAAACAAAGTGTTACCCTTTTCCAAAAGTTAAAAGGGGTGGGGGAAACATATGGTCAGAATTAAAAATAGACTTGTGGGTTTGTCTTGATTAACCAATTAAATGTCATATTTACACTAAATAGAAAAGTAAGTGCAGAGGGTGGAGGAGGGAGACAAGGCCATCATTGATGATTGCAAAAAAATGTCAGTGACATTATTATAGTTAAATGATATTTTATCTTTTAGTAGAGATACTCAGATTTAAGTAGATACTCAGATTTAAGTAGATGCTCCGTTTATTTATTTCCATCTACCGGCCTGAATATCTGAGAAATGTTATTAGAAAAATATGCCAGAGAGCACGTCTTTCAAAAGGTTCTTGATAGACAATGAAAATAAATAGTTTAATAAATAAACAAAGCATCTACTCAAATACAATTATCCACAAAAAAAAAAAAAAAAAAATAATAATAAATACACAAATCCATTTCTCTGTTTTGTTTTTTTTGTGTGTATGTGATAGATATCTGCATTTTAATGCTTGGCCTTGAAATATTGATTTTTGCAAAGCAGGTTGGGTCAAACTTTCTTATGCTGTAAAGTGATAGGACAGACTTGGATGACAAATCTGATACCCCACCAAAAGGCGGGGACAGGATGGTGTAGAAAAGTTCTTAGTTCAAACCATTTTGCACTTATTGATGTACAACATATGAATGGTTTACCTTTATTGGGGCGGGGAGTGTGTAGCAACAACACTAAACAATGAAACCACAATAAGAAAATCTGCCTGAATTTTTATCGTCCATCAAAAAACAGACAAGAAGTAGTTGTATATCTACAAATAGCACAGCAGGTGATCTTCACAAGAAATAGGTTCTCAGGTATATTTACTCTGCCTTCCCACTAAAGCAGCATATGACACAAGGTCGTTTTTCGTGGGGAGCACTGTACACATATGCATATGGGCGAAGTCATGCTGGCAGAGATATTACACCAACCATGTCTCTCTTACTGCAATAAGGAAGATGCTGCTGCAGGGGTGGAATCCCTAGGACTGGGCTCTTTACCGTCATCTTAAAGGAAGAGAAACATTGATGATTTTCAAAGCAGGTAAGCATCCCTCCAGTTTGGTAAAGTGGGGGGGGGGAACAATTGCACACAAATCAAGCTAAGCTCTATTCATCTCTTCTGAGGACCACTTAATGATTGAAAGCTATTTTTGGCAAGGAATAAGTCTAGAAAAAAAAAAAAAAATTATATTAAAGGAATGAATGAGTGATTCTTTTAAAAGGTTGACAGAAAAGTTGAATGGATACAAAATGTTTGACTCACGTATTTAGTTGAAAAGCAAGCCCTTGAAATTTGCCAAGAAATAGGATGCAGAAAAAAGTGACATCTCACAATAAACAGAAAAATGGTGTTTTTTTTTGTTTTTTTTTAACCAACTCTGGCTCATTCTGATTTAATACTGCTTCCCTAGGCCTGATGGGAGGGGGTATTCTAGCAGCAGCAGCAGCAGCTCGACCCTGACTGTTGATACTATTCTACAGGCATACAAGAACTGGAGAGGAAGAGCTAAATACTTGGGCCATGTGGAATGTCTGCTCAGGTTGCAAAAGTAATTTCTGGCAAGTTGATGACCCAGCAGCAAAGTCTGCTATTCTGTGACAAACATTATTAAAAGAAACTAATCACATTCCATATTAATGCCATTTCGGTTCCTTCATAACAGTGTCAACCATTCTCTAAAGCAGAAGCTTATATAGTGGATCATGTTCAGTACACAATTAAAAAAAAAAACAAAAACAAAAAAAAACAAACAAAAAAAAAAAAACCCCACAATTACTGATTAGAAGCAAGAGTTTAATTACCCAGAAGAGAATTGATCCTGGGTTAAGGCTTTTGTTTTTCTGGAGGGAAAGTCATTGTAATTATCTTTATTGCAAACATCAAAGAGTTTTAAAAGTTTAAACTTCCTTTCTATTTAAGATCTGTAATGAAAATTCCAATTTCTGCAAAATGTTTGTTAGAAGCAAATAACAGGGATATTGTGTGTGTGTGTGTGTGGGGGGGGGTGAATATAAAAGTCAATACCGAGTGGCAACAGTGTTTTGTGCAATCTTTAGGCATGAGGATTGCATTCTAGTATAAAAGAGTGTCACCTCTCAGTGCTGACCTCAGTGTCAACACGCACAAATTAACATAAGATTTATTAAGTTTGTTTTCATGGAGAAAGTTGTTAAGTCAGACTTATCTAAGTCTGAGATAATATTCCCATATCTGACTGTAGGTCATTTACACTGCAAGTTTTAATGTCAGCTCCATTAGAGTTGAGGGTTAGGGTGAGAAAAGAATGTTTTTATTTTAGGAGAGAACTTTTTGCCCATTCTGTGAATAAAACAAGATTTATAGGTGGCAGTAGGCAGAGTATATAACTATTTTATATACATTAATACTATGAACATGTCCCATAATTTATATGACTTATTTAGATAAAAACATGAAATGTCTCCATAAACCTGCAGGGATTTATTTAGCTTCCGCTCTTCATACCTTCAATAGATTAACCTTTTGCTAGAAGATTTATTTAGCCAGAATCTTAAATCTGGTCAAGTAGTGCAACCTGTCAAACAGAATAGTAACATTTCATTAGCCACCAAATTAATTTTCTATATTGACAGAGTTGTGTGCATGTGTATACACGCACACATTTGAGAAAAAACAGGATTAATACTGCATGATCGTCTCTCACCTCATGTAATCAACACACCGACAAAGTTCAGTTGAAAACCAAGAAAGTTCTAAGTAATTTGTTTTTTGTGTGTGTCTTATCCTAATCCCTTCATATTCACAAATATTTTTCTGAATATTGCAATTAAATAAGGCAAGAAATGCACTGTAACAGTGAAAATCACTTATTTTTGAGATCATCAGGGGTGTAGTTGGTAAGGCAAAAGCTATGTATAGCTATCCATTGCCGAATTTTTTTTTCCTTTTGCATTTAAATGCTATGGCTGACAATTATGCTTTAGTATTCATTAGAATGTGAAACGTTATCCATTATGGATAACTTTTTTCACATTCTGGTAAATACCCAATGGCAAGTGTTTCATGTTTAAATACAATCTTTGGGCAATGTGTGTTGTATTTTGGGTAGACTATGCTGTGCATTATGGGTAGATCAATTGTATTATCCTAATGATTATTGGATAGGCAGTAATGGTGGTTTCAAATTATTCTAGCAACTATTGTATAGAAATAATTGTAGATCTGAATGCAGTTATTTTTACCTAATTTACAGCATTAATTGCTTATTATTACAGTTACTTCTGTTTGTATGTGCAGTTAATTGGTTTACTCAGTCAATTGGTTTAGATTTTTCATTTATTTCACTTGTTTTATATATATATATATATATATATATATATATATATATATATATATATATACACACACACACACACACACACACACAAGGAAACCAAAAAAGTCATTGCCATTTTTTATGCCATATGGGAAGAAGTGATCATTGATACACAAAAAATGAGTGTGTCACGTGCCAAGAAAGTGGAGGTGGTGGTAGGGACATTGCCCTTGATCAGTGCGAGTATGTTACACACACACAAGTCATAGCTCAAGTAGCAGCTAGGAAACCTGTCAGTGTTGAAGCAGTGAGACTTAGCCGAGAGACACTGTGCCATCCACCTTACTCTCTGGACAGATTACCACTTCTTTCATTCCCTTTGTGGGAATTCCTTCACAAATAATGCAGACTTGCAGCAGGCACTCAGACTTCCAAGACATCATTTTTTTTCTTAGATAACTTATGTGCTTACATAGGACTTACAGCCATAACATGTTAAAATGCTGGTTCTCGCAAGATCACTCAAGTTAAGCAACACTGAGCCTGGTTAGTAACTATATGGGTAACTGCTTGGGGGTACCAGGTAATGTAAGCTTGGATGTATAATGGGTGTAATGGAGAAAGGCTCAGAATTGGAAATCTGAGAGTAGAGTTCCAATTCCAGTCAGGTTCTTTATATTCACTTATGAACAAATACTCTTTGGAAAAGGTATAAATCCACTTCTCCCAATTAGGAGTTAATTAGGACTTTTATCAGTAAATCATTGTCAAAACATTACATTCTAAAAAAATATTTTCTGACTTTAAATAACCCGTAAAAAGGTTGATAAGCTGTAAAACAATTCAATAAAAAGATACATGAATCTGCAACACATGATTTAGATTACAAAATAAATATTTGATAAAAATTTTTATCTATGCATGAAGTGTGCAAAATAAATGATAAAAAAAGAAGTAAAAATTAAAAAATTGTTTTGTCATTTGATCAGATTTAAGGAATAACTTTTCAGCACCTCACCATCATTCTAAGTTAATGCTCTGAACATTCTATTAAGCAATTCCTAATTTTGATAAAAATATTTCTGATGTAATTGAAAGCCTCCAGTAAATAAAGTATCCAATTAGTGGGACATAGCACCAAATAATTTCATTGTTCTTCAATTGCCTTATTTAACTTTGGCTTTCATGCATCGTTTATTTCAACAAGAGTTGTACTTTGGTCATGTGTGACTTGTTAACATACAAGTTACATAACCAAAGTAACTTGTGCTGGCTTTGCCAAATGACGACAATAACAGATTTGTGTATTTGTTTCAATTCTCATTGCAAAAAGAGAGTTTAATTGAAATGTAGGACTATAAAGAATATACTGTATATACTTGCATATCACCTGACTTTTGAAGACCAAATTTTGAAGTTAATTTTAAGGGTGTTGAATCAGACAAGATAAAACGGTTGACGAAACTATATATCCATTTACCGTAGTTAAATTAGCATCAACATTAGGTCTTCAAAAGTTGCATGATACGAGAGTATATATGGTAATAAATTGTTTTTGTAAAAGGTAGAAATCACTTACAAATGTAAAGGAGGATGTCAGACATATTGAAATCGAAGGCCAACAAAGTTGTAATTGGTTAGGGTGGAAAAAAATAATATTCCCCACCCACAAGCAAGGTATGAACTTAAAGAGAATGCATTTTCTTTTGTTTGTGCAGATGTAGCCAGAATATGACTTGTCAAGGTCGACAATTTATGTAATAGCTTTCTACTGTTACTGATTAGGTAAGTCAAATTATAAACAGAAAAATGGTTTATTCATCACCTGTATGCAATTTTCTTCCATGGGTGGTACAACTGAGGTCTTGTTTTTGCTTTAAATGTAGGGTAAGCATATTAAGAAGCTGACCAAAATACAGGGTGGGGGGATACTGAAAACCAAGACGAAAATGAACATTGAAGATTCAAACAGATTTTTTCCTCAACCATCCTCTCACTAGAAGTTTAAAGCAACATTTAGAATTCTTTGTTCACTGGTCAGCAAAATGACAGGCTGTAGAATTCAAGTTAGCACAGCAGATTCTCAAAAAATACTTCAATCCATACATTCCATTCATCAATGCTGCATGTTAATGAGACATGGGCCCTGTCAATAGCAGACTTAGTGGAATGACAGGGCAACGATATGTGGGATGTGCGATTGCATCCACTGAGGACAAGCTCAGATTGTACTTCAAGGCCTTGACAACATTGAGTTGCTGCTGCACAGTCATAGATTATACTGGGTTGGTCATGTTGAGTATAGTGAGGGCCCTATCAATTGGGGGTCTGTGTGGTGAGAATTGAGGGCAGCAGAGGAAGAGGACAGCCCAAGATGACTTTGGAGGATGTTTTTCATAAGGACAGGGGAAAATTTGGCCTAGTACTTGCTGATGTGAGTGACAGATGTATGAGAAGAGGTAAACAGAGATCCTTTATCAAGTAGAACCCACCTTGCTTTGGGCAAGATTAATTCTGATCCAGCTTAAAAAACAAAAAAACACAGCGATAATGATGAAGAATGGCTGAGCCAAGTCTTTGAAAGAAGCAAGGTGGAAAAAAAAGAAAACTATTAAACAATTATTGCCTACAATTATTGGTAGGATTTCATGTACACCCTGACTTCAAAGAGTTTGAGAATCACTGCCTTAGATTAACTTTTTCTTTTTTTAAAGATTAATAAATGACAATATTTGGCCGTTTTTACCACACAAAGTTAGTTTAAGCAATCAGTATTTAACTCTTTCTTGATTCAAGACAGACATTTATTCTTATACATTGAAGTTGCTGGTCTCTGTATCATGAGATGAAAACAAAAGTGAATTATAAAGCTTGTCTAGCAAGTTGAATGTTAATGTTATTGGTGAGGGAAGGGAAAATTGATACACAAGGATAATTGTAACAGGGTGGGGGCAAATAAATTATTCCAAATATGTGGCAATTGAGTACATACAAAAAAATAAAAATATTCACACTTGTTCTGTGAACGAGGAAAAACAAAAAGTCAAACAATGGAAAAATTAAAATTTTGACATTTTCTTTGCAAGATAAATATACTTAACTTTGGTCTTTTACAAGACAATTATGTAAAAAAACAATTTTGTTTCTAGTTCTATCAAATGCAGAGGCGTGTAAGTCATTAAGCCTGACAGCTTAACATCAGTTCATTTTATACCAAAGGGGAGTCTTCATTGCAATATATGTATATAAAGTAAACAATCATAGTGCCTCCCAACAGATTATGACACTTCACTGACTAGAACTCAATTTCTATCAAGCAATCCAGCACAGTTTTAGTCCTTTCATCATTTGTGAGAGGGAAAAAAAAAAAAAAAAAAATCTTTAAATTTAAAACATCCAGTCATTTAATTAAAATTTGCCATCCCATTATAAATGACTTTTCAAATAAAGAGCATACAAATTATTTACAAGACTAATAGCCAATGATGATATGGTAGCTGTCAGTATGAAGTGCTCTAGTTTGGAATTTGCTTGAGAACTTATTTGGAGGGGAGTAGATCAAAGATTGAAATGGTTATCTTGTGGTTTTAATTATAAGCCAAGCCAGATTGTTTATGACGAGGGTCAATGAAGCTTTT